>JACBWW010000021.1:11921591-12106172 GCA_020086605.1 Lanius collurio
TAAAATAAAATAAAATAAAATAAAATAAAATAAAATAAAATAAAATAAAATAAAATAAAATAAAATAAAATAAAATATAAAATCTAGCGAACAAGTGCTAAATTCAGAGAAATGAGAATAAATGTGTCCACAGGGAAAACCTACATAACTGGAGGGATGCTCCTGCCCTTCTCCTTTCACCCTTTATTGTTTTGCAGCCACAAGAATAAATTATCTTCCCCTTTTCCCAGGCTGAATTCAATCTCCCACCACGTCAGCAGCTGGCACCTCCTTGGCACTCACAGAGACATTTTGGGCCCTGCCAAGACTATTTGCTTTGCTAGAGGAAGGATTAGTATCCACTGAATCAATGAAACCTGTGTAAAACTCAACTGTCCTTCCAATATTCTGAGCACTTTACCTCTGCATGTGTCTGAGGAAATGGGAACTGTTTGGTGTCAATGTGGCACAATCTCTACCCCATTGCTGCAGGTTTTGGGTGCTCTGGGTTAGAGTCACCTGAATGGGAACCTGAAAGAGATGCAATAGATGTTTGAACTTGTTGGTGCATGAATTTTGAGCTGGTGAAGTAGAGAAAAACACCCTCCCTTTCTGGAAATGTAGAGACAGTCACCAAGGTTAAAAATCCTATGGTGGTGTCATTTGGGCTTGAGTTATAAAACAACTACAGTGTTAGAGGTGTGTGTGGAAAATTTTAAGGTGACCTCAGTGAAGTTTGCATGAGTTCCATTTCCAGTAATGCTTTATCCAAACACACCCTCACACATGCTACACAAATCCTGGCAGGTAGCCTCCTGAGAGGAGAGGGCTGAACACATGGCAGGCACCATGTGTGTGGAGTATACTTTGCCCCAAGCTGCTTGAAAATCCCAAAGATTTCCAGAGAATTGCAAATGTTGCACTGTAGGTTGGCCATTTCCACCCTACACAGTAATCTGAGTTCTGCCTCTAACTTCTGCCAGTATTTTTAAACAGGGCTGGAGCAGCCCCTATCTATAAATACTCTGCTTCTACACCAATATTTGAGATTCCAGCTGATCAAATTCTGTCTGTTAGACCACTCTTTTGTTTGTTATGTATTAATGCTTTTCAGTACCCAGTTCATTTCTTGTCATTGCTAGGTGGCTCTTGCTAGGACTAAATGGAGATTTACAGAAGAAACCTGTCTTTTTTCCCAAACCAAGAGTCCTGTAGCTCACAGCCTGCTGCGTTTCCACAATGTGAAATAACACAGTCAGCAGGACAGCATGTCAGTCACCAGCACAGGCCAAAAATAGCATGTGTAAGGCCAAACTCAAAGGGATAAAATGGTGCTCTTAGAGCAGATGTTTAAAAGCTTGTGCACAAGCTCTAGGCTTGTTAGCCAGCATGGACCAATTGCAAAAGGCCTTTGGGAAGGATTAAAACTCTTGGCTAGTACACACACTTCTCTGTTGGAGGCACTGGAGATATGTTTTACTTGAAAATAAAAGGGGTAACCTGGGCTGAAGTCGTGCTCAGAGATCTCCTGAGCCAGAGATCCTGGCGCCATTCCTGATTTGGGCCAAGTGCTCGTTAAGGGCAACAGGAGTTTGATCTCAGAAAGGGCTAAACAGGGGCATTTGTGGCTCAAGAGAATCTTGTCTTAAGGAGGATGGGGTAGAAACAACTGCTTAAGAAATGGAGAAATTCAGTAAGTAAGTAAGAATAATAGAGGGGGAGTTTCACAAGTGTGAAAGACAACATATTGTAAAAACATCTGAAGGAAGTAGACCTCAAGATTCCTTGTTGAGATAACCCCAGTGGCAGCACTCAGAAATCCCAGCCTCACTTGGCATCTACTCCAATGTCTATGGAAGCACCAGATCCTGACACATTCTCTGCAGTGAACAGGCAATAGTGATGACTTTGTCTTTTTTCCCACTCCATGTACCTGGTATCCTAAAAACATTCCTGGATGAACAACACATCCACCTTTAGTGCTTCTGCTGTAGCCCTACTTCTGTACATTCTCTGGCTATAGCACTCTGTCTTTGGCTTGTTACCATGGCAAGAAGGTGCCCTTCTGTGTCATTCCCAGTGAGAAGCCAGAGGCCCAAATACTCCACATAACAATTTTATAGCCTAATGTGTGAACACATGAGCTCATCGGGAAGGAGAAAGCCAGCATTCACCCTGAGCTGCAGATGATTTCCTCAGTCATGAAACCTTTGGCTAAGCAGCACCAATTTTTTTTTTTTTTTCATCATCACAAGAAAAAATACTATTGAAGCTTTTCCCAAGTGCCAGATTCTACAAGTAACAGGCTGGGAGTTATTATGAGTCTCATTAGTCTCCATGCCCTCTTTCCCACACCTATGAAGACCAGCACATTATAAAAATAGTTAGTTGGACTCAACAGTGAATGAACAATTTAGCTGGGTAAAGAACAGAGAAGAAATAGATTGGGGGGACATTATGGTGGAGGAAAGCAAAATAAATTTATTTCCCCCGGCCGTAGCTGAAATTAGATGAGTGCTTGGATTGAGTAGCTGCAAAGGGAAACCCCATGGTGGTGTTTGCTCTTGGTTCCACAAAGAACAAGGATTTTTTTTTTTTCTGATTAAAATCAACCTCTGTAGTATTGCAAATTTGACCCAAACTTACAGAATTATTTTTTCTTCTATCTGGCATAGCTATGTGAGAACTCTACCAAGGGTAGATCAGAGAAGGCAGGGTATTGTAGAGCTATTTTCTTTCAGAATAAGGCAGGAACTGCGAAATGATCTCTGTTGTGTCTGAAAAGATTAGGTTAACTGCTGGAACAGAAATCCACCGAGGAATTAATTTGTAGACTTAGCAGAGAGTAAAGAAATTAAATCTACCTAAATGAGTTACACATATTTTTTCCCTTAACTGTAGTAAGCATTAAATCTTGAATTGTGAATACAGGGAGGCACTGACACACCATCAGTGTGTTAAGTGGCTCATTCATGCTGCAGCAAGGCTGTAGGTAACAAGGAGCTTTCATGAACAGCTGATCTAAAAAGGAAGCAGTTTTAGTCAGCACTGACCTTCTCCAGGCACTCCTGGAAGAGTAACTTGTTTGAGCTGGGAGGGATTTCCTGGGATACCTGGTGGTACAGTCAGGCCAGGAGGTCTGTCCCCTGATGCTGTAGATTCTAGGAATGCTGCCTATGGATTTTATTCCTCCCAGTACATTGGCTCTGGGTTCCTGAATCACCTGAGCTACCTACATTATTCTGATTGGTTTGGCACCTGGAAAAAAATGCTTTCAGGGATGAGGAGCCAGCAGTACAAGGTGGTGCAGCTGGTGTCATTCTAGGAGTGAGAAAGAAGACCAGCAGAAAATAAAATTTTGACCTATATAGAGCAATCCATCTGTCCAGGGAAATATTTCTATTCTTCCTAGAGTCAGTTTCTTCCCCTGATTTACCTGTTGGTGCTCTGACAGAAATTTTCAGTGTTTTTACTAAAAGGATATTTTTTCCCCCTGCTAGAACTCTTTTCCCCAAGATTATTGCCCCAAACATGGTGCTAGAGAAGGTTTAGCCATCCAAACTTGCCATTTTCATGTGGTTTTCAGCAGCCTCCTGGGAATCCCTTAAGGCTGTCCTGCTCAGTCATTGCATTGCCTTCCTGGCTGATTTTTTCCCTCTTTTCCTTGCCTTCCAGCTGCTTGCAATTCACATGAAGTATTGTATTAATAAACAGACCTTTCCCTTTCACCAATCAGACAAACATATGGGATATGAAGAAAAAAATGACAAAGCAGCCCCACATCTTTCATACCATCATTGGCCTTCATGTCTTGCAGGAGAGGAATTTCATCCAGCTAGTTTCATTGTGGTTGAGTGATCTTTAGTATTAAAAGCAGGGCAAAAGCTAAAGATCATGGCACCAAAGTCCTTTGTACATAACATTACAAATGACTCGCCTGCAAATGGAATGAAATGTCAGAAGACGATCTCAAATAAATGAAGATATCACCACAACTACTCATGTGGAGCATGGTGTCCCAGACCTTCTCTCTATTATTACAAAAGCACTCACATTTCAAAAGAGTGGGGATTTCTTTTCTCTTCCTCATAGGGGAAACTGACGCTGTAGAATTGAAAACACGATTGTGGTGCATGCTGTGTGAGAAGCAGTCACTTGCTGCCTAGGAAACCTTGAAAAGGCCATGTCTCTGATTCTACTTTCTCCTTTTCTCACCCTCTGATTATGTAAGCCCCACTCATTTAGGTTTGGACTCAGCCTGCTTTTCTTCCTGGTATCCATTACACCATTAGGCTGTTGCAGTGACAGAGTGACCTGGTGGGAGGGTAAAAACACCTTGTGGGTTAATGGAGGAAGCAGAATGTTTTCCCTGGATGAGCGTTGCTGTGAGTGGGATACAGTGGAAGGCATTCTCCCTGTCAATGATAGTGCCTGTGCTACAGCAACAACCACCCCTCCCCTTCCAGCATCACGGGGGCTGAACTGGTAATTTAGATGTAATTGGGTACCTCTGATTCTGTTTAATGGGGCTCCTGATAAATGGCTCTCCTGCCTAATTGGTACAGTTACCATACGAGGGACTGGCCCAAAGTGTGAAGCAATGCAGGCCCCTAACTCCCACTGAAATCAATTACACTGAAATCAATGAGAGTTAAACAGCTGAACAGCTTTTAAAATCTGGCCCTCAGTGCCCCCCAGGGCTATAATTTATCAAAACACCAAATAAATAGCATGCTTGGTTGATTTCGATGGGTGTGATTGGTTTACAGGAGTTATTACTGGAAAGCCCCCAGCTTTTGATACGTGTCCCCTGGTATTTTTCAAGAATTTGAGTCTGCTGATGCACAAGTGCAAAGCAAATGTAGTTGAGTTTGACTCTGTTCCAGGAAGACTATCAGGTAGAGTCCAGCATATCTTTTGATTTTGGCCATGATGAGGAAGGGGATAGAGGATTAGACAGATCTCTGCTCTCATCCCACGTACCCATTTGTGCAAGTTCTTATCAGGGCAGTTGCTTTGGGGAAAAAGCTCTGGAGTCTTTGCCCATCAAAACTCTCCTGAACATCACTGGGCATAAAATCATCAGTGACTTGAGGATGGAGCCTTTTCTGCACATTGCACACAGAACCAGGAGACTGCCATGAGTGCTTCACTCTTTAAAAGATAATTCAGTTAGGGTGTTCTGGTGCTTGCTGGCATGGCCTTATTGCTCTGTTACAGCTTCTAAGCAGGGTACCTTATCTCTGTGTTTCACTGTTGTGAAAGTGCTTCACTGTTCTGCATGTTGCTGTATTTCTCAGTAGTACCAGATACTAAACTATGTCTCAGTCCCTATATCCCTGAGAAATGGAGAGTTGCATCAGGACTGCTACTGAAAGGGCATTTTCTTCTGCAGGCATCAGTATTTAGAAGTATTCTGCAGTGAGTGGGATGTTAATTAATATCTGATTTATGTCCCAGCATTGTAACACACAACTGTGGGGCTTGATAGGTTAATCATGGGACATTCCAGTCAATTTTCTGTCTACCCTTGTATTTCCTATGTGTGTTACTCCTTTGGCTTCAGGGTCTTCTCAGAGGTGTGAGTTGAGAGGACATTAGAGATTCTCTTTCCTGATGTGTGGGTTGGAGCGCAACATGCCAGGTAGCCTTGGAAGATGACTGCCCAAACTCACCTTCTGGAAACCCAGAACCTCTGGGATGACAGAAGTGTCATTTATATACTCTGATGGATGAACTGAATTTCTTCATTTCCAAGGGTGCTTTCACTGTGCCTCATAACCTGTCAAACCAGATGTCAAGTGTCAGTCTTTCAGAGTGTGACAATTTCCATTCTGAGATAGCTTTATGTTGCTGATTAGACTGTTGATGGGCCATCAAAGACATCAAAGTCATCAGATTCTGGCATCTATTATCGATGACAATATGTAAACTTCAGTGATCTACATATTGGCTCAGGGACTGACTTTGTTCTTTCCTGCTCAGAACAGCAGTATTTCCTCACCCCTCCAGAGAATGAAACGTTTTGCACATATTTTTGTGGTGCAGCTTGGTCAAAAGGCTTAAAGGTGTGAAAGAAAAGTAGCAACAAAAAGTTGCATTACTCATTCCCAACATAACTTGTGTTGGCAGTGTTTGTATTGTCCTGGTTAAAGATGCCAGTGCACACTCGAGTTTGTCACGCTGTGTGGCACGATCTGCTCACAGCTGTCCTGCCAGGGGGAAGCCAGGCTTTTATCCTCTCATGATACCCCAAATGGTTTTTACTTGTACCAGCCATGTGGTTTGCTCCAGCTTAGAGCAAGGCACTAAGGAGACAGTGTGGTTAGTACTGAGGACCTGTTCAAATGCCAGCTGAAGCCCAGCTGCAATAGATGACTCTTACATTCCCCAAAATATTTGTTGAATGGAAGGCAGATAAAGGTGCAAGTAGTCTCTAGCATATTGCTTGAAAAATCAGAGCACTTCATTCTGTGTGAGAAGAGATGCAGGTCCTTGGAAAAGAGACTCCAGTTTCTTTGGAAATCACACTTTGAGTTCCTGCTGAAATCCTCTATGTGACCCTTACTCAGCTGCTGCCTGGAGCTGAGATCACGGTTCATCTGGCTTTATTATTGCAGAGATGCCTGGAAGTGGCACATTTCAAGCAATAGCAGTGTATGTTTGGACTCACATGCTTTTCTTTCTTTCCTTCTCCACCCTAAATTTTTTTATGCTCCGTTGAGACAACAGGCATGGTCTTCCATATAATTAATCTGCTATTCCACAAACTAATCTAGGTCACACTCTTCCAAGCAACACCAACTGAGAGGTATCCATCAGTATCTTGCCTGTTGATGATATTACACCTCTGTGAAATTCCTTCAGATCCTCTTAACCTGTACTTATGACAGGTGGGGCCTTCTCTTGTCTCTTTTTCTTTGCTCCTAAGCTGATGCATTTCTGACACTGGGAAATTTCCTAGGATGACCTTGCTGGCATTTTGACCATAGTATGTGAAAGACCTGAAATGTTTGCAACCTTGTAAAAGTGAAGTTAATAAATATGTAAATCAATCTATGTTTATCTATAGCCTGCCAGCACGCAAACACCCACATTCCAGCCAACAAGTCTGTACTATCTGTGATTCCAAGTGGCTGAACGCTTCAGAATTTCAAACACTGGGGGAAGATGAACACATACAAGAAGGACTTTTTTTGTATTGTTTTTAAAAAAACAAATAAATTACCCATAATTTCCTGTCTTTACTCATTTTACTTGCATGTTTACAGGGCATTAAGCAACACAATATTCAGTACACAGAGGTCATTCAATAAAAGATGTATCTCCATGCCTCTCCATGGCAATTCACAGAAGCTCCACTCAGGTGGGAGTGGAGCACATGTTAAAGGTGCTGCCATGAGGGCCACTCTGTATATATGAATTTATTTAATTCTTTATTATAAAGTATGCCTGGATCAAAGGATTACGCCAAGGAGCGAAATTGAATCAGCTTAAAAAAGGGAAAAATAAGAAGCCTCAAAACGAATGCAACACACCCCTTTCAAATCCTATTTATTTACTTTTTGTTTGTGGGTGGTATTTCCTTTATTCCCCGTCAATCATGCCAGGTATTGATATTTTTTCTGTCAGACACTAACAGTATCAGACTGACTGACATTATCTGTCTATTGACTGCCTCAGTTTTCAACCTTGTTGGATTTGCAGCCCCTCTGAGCATTTTCCAACTGAGGAATTTAAGCCAACTGACATGGATCATTAGTTTGAGTTACTCTTCATGGACCTGTCAGAAGTAAACTAGAAACCTCAGAAGTCTTAGGTAGATAACAGTGATTGTATAGGATAGATATTTACATAACACCATTGATGTCTCAGGCATAACCAGTCTCCAGCTGGATGAAATAATCAATAAAAAACCTGGCAGAAAATTCAGAGAGATTGTTCTGGGCATTAGGAATCCAGACCCATAGGTGGATTCATTTTCTGACCCTCTGGCCTGAGACAGAGTTACCGAAGGGGCATTCACCCACTCAGGAGAACAGTTGTGATCCAAGCATCATTTACATCCTGGGTGGGTGGATAAGGATTTAGGACAGCCCCTACAACCTCTTGCAGGCATGGGAGATGAGGCAGAAGACTCTAGCTCAAGTGGATCCAGTCTCTATATTGAAGGCTTACCTCTTGGGCTTTATTACACTTTGTTTAGCACCCGAAATCATGTTGGAGACATATTCTCCTGGGTCCCTCACTGGAAACTAATTATACTCTCATAAGCATGCTAATTTAATGTGTGCTTCCAGCCACTCCAGGCAGGCACCACCTGATGTGCAAGTTATGACTTGCATAACGCTTGGGGACTTAATTTTCAGAGGTAACTTTGTGCCATGGAAATCAGCAGGACACCTCATATTGCTCATTTTTGTCTTCACACCGTTGCTCAAAGAAATACAAGAAAACTGTGTAGTCATGTGTAGAGACTCAGCATTACTACATTGTTCAAATGTCAGTCAGATTTTCTACCTCTGCTAGACTGAAGAGTTTTTTCCCAGTCAAAACCTACAAGCTGAAACTTCAAGGGAGATCACTTCCAACAATTTGCTACGGGTTCTTCACAGTCAAGAAGTTCAAGGGCACCTGGATACATGAAGTTGTGTTGGTGTAATTGATAGTTTAACCTTGTTTTATCATATTAATGATGGTTTCTGTGAAAGTTTACTTTTCCTCTTTTTCGTTTAAGACTAAATTGCTAAGTAGCTTATTTAGGCCAGAATAGGATAAAACAATTTCTAAGCACTGGAACTTGTATCTGTCTTGGTTGCACTATAGAAATTTGTGTGTAGACTAATCCTGGGAAGTTTCAGAGCCATTCCTTTGTGGATGCCATGCCACAGTGATGAAAGAGGAAAGTTGATGTCCACTCGTGTTCCGAATGTTCTTATGAGGTGTTAATGAAGCATTTCATCCTTTAATGGGACCACTGGGATTGCACTTGTCTATATTTTATTTTAAGCATTGTTCATTTTCCAGGGATCAATACCTAGTTCCTAGAAAAGATACAAAAAATTCCAGTAATGTAAGGGAGATAATTACTGTGTACCTTGAGGGCTGATACATAGGTAATGAAATCTCCTCCGCAGTGTGAGCCAATTTTAAATTCTCCACAACATTGAACTTCCTTTTCAAGATGCAGAGCAGAAATAAAAAATCATGCCATGTAACATAAATATCAAGACAGAAGGGGGGCCCAGTAGCTTATTAAGTACATGTTTGGGACTCAACCAGTCATTTAACAACTCAGCTTCAGTGGGGCTCTGGCAAGTGAGATAAAAACCCAGTGCACAAGGCAGTCTGAGAGGCCACTAATATCTCAGAAGGTGATGCCAGGATTTGTTGCCACCTACTCTCCTTGATTTTCTCCAGGAGAGACTTTGTGTTTATAGAAGCAGCAAGTGTACCAGACAAAGGATTTTTTGGCAAGATCTTGTTTGGGTCAGTTCAATATCCAGTTTCCATTACTTCAGGGCTTGGCATGAACAAAAGCTGCAGAACTTAAACGGTTTACAATCCACTTGTTGCATTTTTAAGAAACACTTATATATTTTCTGTGCTGTAGTAGCCTGGTTTCAATTGTCTGGATATGCTTTAGTGCAAGAGGCTCACATGGAAAATTTTTACCCAACAGAGACAGCTATAAGAACAGATCCAGAAAGTGCTATGGGAAAAGCCATGTTTTCCATGTGTCATTGCTGAGTCCTGTCCCCAAACCATGTTCACCTCTATCACCTGGCTCTGTGAACTTTCCAGTGTCATATACCACATGTGCTTTTCCTTTTCTACCTCAAACCATCTGGAAAAGCTGTTCCCAGCTGCTGTATAAAACATGGTAGGACAGACTAGGAATTTTCAGACAGACTTTTTTTCCCCTGTGCTGCTTTTGGCTGAAGTATAGTTCATTTTCTTCACAGTAGCCAGTGTGGGGCTGTTTTGGATTTGTGCTGTTGATAACTCAGGGATGTTTTGTTCTTTCTGAGTGGTGCTTACACACAGCCAAGGCCTTTTTTACTTGTCACCCCACCTGTGAGCAGGATTGGGGTAGAAGGAGCTGGGAGGGAGCACAGCCAGGACAGCAGACCCAACTGACCCAAGGGGTATCCCAGACCACATGGAGTCATGATCAGTGTATAGAACTGGGGGAGGAAGGAGGAATGGGGGACATTCACAGTGATGGTGTTTGTCTTCCCACATCATCATTACACGTGATGGAGCCCTGTGCTCCTGGGGATGGCTGAACACCTGCCTGCCCTTGGAAAGAGGGGAATGAATTGCTTGTTTTGCTTTATTTGCACACATAGCTTCTGCTTTACCTATTTACCTGTCTTCATCTCAACCCACGGGTTTTCTCACTTTCACTCTCGATTCTCTCTTCCATCCCACTGGGTAGAAGCAAGAGGCTATGTGGGGCTTAGCTGCCATTTAGGGTTAAACAACAGCATTCCCCATCAAACATTTTCCAATTCAGCAAAAAAGAAACATCTCAATCTGCTGACATTCCCATGCAAATCCTCAAGCTATTCAAACAGACCTTCCTCACCAGCCATGTCCAAACCCTGCCTGGTTTTGTGTAGGGCTGCCTCCTCAGAAGGCCTTCTGGCAGCCCTGGTAATGCTTTTCTTGGCAGCAGCTCTATTTTAGAATTGTTTTTATTAAAAATTATGGCACATACCCCAGAATGAGAACTTCAGCCTCTAAATTATGGTGCTGCACTGATGTGGTGGCTGCATTTTTTTTTCTAACTCCCGTAACAGGATCCTTGTACATGTGCTTAGTAAAATTTTTTGTAAAGATTTCCCCAACCACTTGGGTTTTCAGAATTGGACATGATTTTCCTACACTGTTTGTTTTTTTTTTTTATATTAATAATTGCCTGATTGTAGTTGACAATATGCTAGATACTGCTCCACATACACCGAGACAGAAGAGCTTGTAAGGTGTGAAATGAAACTAAATGGGTATGGAAATAGAGCAGAGATATGGTCTGCTCCTCTATGCTGGGATTAGAAATAACGTGGGTATGATAACCTAAAAGGAATCCTGTCCCCCTTATTTCTGGATGACAAATGAAATAATGATGTTCTCTATAGTATTCTAAAAGGCTCAGCTTTGATCCTACCACACTGAGCTCATGGTGACAACCTGTCATTCAGGAGAGAACGGGGGTCTGTGAGTAGTGATCATGAGGGCACGTGGGTTTTGGTGCAGTCCAGGGCATAAAAGGTGGAAGTAAGAAAATCTAAGACAGGGTTAGTAAGATCCTGTCCTGGCCTTCTCCAAAACAGGCAGAATCCCACCACAGCTCAATGCTCTGCATCATTTTCCCCCCTTCCTTGCTCCTAGCAAGGTGAGCTCTGTTCCTGCTTCCCCACAGGGGGAGATGCAATACAGCATCGATTTTAGGCCCAGAGATGGTTTCTCATTGTTGTCAATGAAAATCAGATGATTTGTGCCCCATTGTAATGGAAATAGAGTGTTCACAGTCCTCCAGCTGCCATGCAAGCCCAAGAGGAGAGCTGGCAACTTCCCCCTGACATTTCCAAAACAACTTGCTGTATTTTCACTGCTAAATGATGCTATGGACAGAAGCCCTGAGACCATTCTTCCTGTCAGTTCTAGGGATGGACAATTAATCACTAGTGATTACAGGTTCTTTCCTAGCCAATAATTGTGAGGCAATTAAGTTTGGGGAAGGGAGAGCAGGGTGGAAGCGTGGATGGCTGTGGAGAAGGGCACTGTCAGCCCCTGGCAGTGTTAAACTGTCCCACATCACCTGTGAATTTCAGTTACCAAAGCACTATATTTTGATACACAGTAATTATGCTTCCACCTCGGTTTTCATCCCTTTCATTTGCCGCTTCTATTGAATTTCAGGCATTATGTGTCACGGTTCAGAAAGACTTGAGAAATCCATTAAAAGCTTCCACAAAGAGAGCAATTTTTCAGACAAATGTACAATGAAGAAACTGGTCTCTTCTGATGATTAATTCCAGTAACTATTCATCAAGTCAGGTGCCAGGCTTTGCAGTAGGGTAGGAGCATTAAGAGCTGTGATGAGTAAGGTCTTCTAGCCCTGAACCTATGAACTAAATACATCAGCAAACTCCCAGGCAGCAGCTAGCAGAAATACAACATTAGTTTTAGTCACTGCACTGTTAAAACATGTATTTTCACTGGCAGGCTGCAATTGCCAACCCTTCATAAATCTTTCCATGGAGCCAGCGCCGTAAGCACCAGTGGTTTAGCTCTAATCCTTTGGGCTGTGGTAATCTTTCACCAGTGGGATTCCACTGACCCCACACCCAGATTGTGCCTGGCTGATGTCAGTGGGAGCTTTGGACAAAACCACTGGAGAGGTTTAGTCACCCAAATACGTGGCCAAGCTGTGATAACTTTTAGCTGTAGGTACTGGGAGCGTATATTTAATCCACTGGGTGATACACAGTGCAGAGATCAGGAGTTTATTGCAGTCACTCTTGTGCAGGGCTGGTTCAGCAGCTCAGGCTGTGCTTTGCACTGGAGAGCAGCACTGGTTCCATGTTTTGTGTGTCAGCAGCAGCATGGTGACCCCCCAGTATCCAAACAGAAATCCTTCTCCTTGAAATGTCACTTCTCATCTCTTTCTACTGGACTTAATTTTGTACTGCAGAAAGGGATGCCCCAGATTTCCAGCTCAGAGCACCTGGTCAGTCAGAGCTCTGTGTATTTGTCATAGGAACTGGAGAATGGACTTTTTGACTCTGGCTGGGATGAGTGATCTGTGTGAAGAAATGTTTTCGGTATATGTGCTGTAGGGTGTTCTCCCTCTCCTTCTCCTTCCCAGAAAAAGGAGCCACTGGGAATGAGGCATCCTGCCAGCCTCTGCTCCAAAGCCTCCTGCCCTGATTCCACATAAGCCAAACTCCCCTTGAAGTTACACTTGGGTAATTCCATTGAAATGAATAAGATTTTTACAGTGTGATCAAGAAGAAAACTTGCAATACAAGTCTTTTAAGATACACTTACTTAGTTCTCTTTTTTTGCTGGCAAAAGTTGTATTTAGAACATTCTTTTTCCTTCTTGCTCTCATGTGGGTGTACCTCTTGTGAAACTTACCATTGTTGGAAATATCTGTAAAGAAAAGACAAAAAAAAGACAAGCTGAATTACTTTTTTTTTTCCTTCCTTAAAAATTTCCTCTGCAGAAGAGCTTGCAAGAATTGTAGAGAGAACACGAGATTTTAATGCTGACTTTAGCCATATGTAATTATAAAGTCAAGGTATGGGTGCCTTTAGGGTATCAGCCTAAAAATGAATGGCATTTCTACCAGAGTAACAAAAGGAATGTTAACTCTTTCCTAGTGATGGAGACCCAAGATAGAGAGAGAAATTAAATGATGTGCTCCTCATTTGACAGACACACACGATCACAGAGAGCTCTGGTCACCAAGCCATGGACTGGTACATGGACCACTGGCAAGTCTCTATTTGTGGTTAGTCAGCTGCTAATAAGCCAAAATACCAATTCCCATCCAGAAGACTGGAGGAAGCCAGTGTTCATCTCGAACTAAACTGCTGTATTTGGTCTCTAACTGCAAAGAAATGTTTTGCCTTCACGTTGATCCAAACCATCCCACCAGCAGAAGGCACCTTGGTCAGAGACTGTGTCTACATTAGAGCCCAGCAGAGCCCCAGCAGTTGCTGTGTTCTTGATTGGAACAACAGCAGCAGGACCCCCCTCATCCAAATTCTCATATGGGAGGGACCCTGCAGGGCTTTGCTGAAGGCCTCAGTGTGGCAACCCCACTGTTATCAGAGCCCAAGATAACCAAGCATGGCAGGAGGAAGAGGAAAGCAATTACCCATGAAAGAAACCAGCAAGGACAGGGAAGTTGCACACCCCTGTTACATTCCCATACTCATCAGATAAAATTAACAGTAAAAAAGAAGTTCTCAGAGCTTTATAGCTAAGTGCACAATATTGAAAATGGTTCTGTTAATTTAGAATAAAATTTATTACTCACCAACTTGACACCCAGTCTTGGAAATATAACCATGCAGCAAAATCAATCTTTCTTTGCTGTTTAAAGTTTGAGAGCTATAAACCCCAGGTAATCATCAGCTTTCTTGATGTTTATTATCAATTGAAAAAAGGAAGATAGGACTTTCAGGAAAAGCAAACTCCATCTCCTCCCTTAGAACTTTGTGCCAATGTCTTTCTTCTACTTCTCAATATTAATCTGTCTCTTAAAAAGGAGATTATTAATTTCTAAGGATCTAAGGATATTTTCTCCATAGTCTGACCTGAATTTGGCACGGTATTTAATAGATCAAGCTCAATGCAGGGCAAAACCAGCTCATTTTTCCTAAAAGTTTATCCTTCCTTCCCAGCACAGTAGTGTATCTTTTGCAACTGAACCATGTCAGGCTTTATCCTGAGACTTCTCTCACTGAGAAAGTTTGCCTCTGATTGTCCTGTTTGCTTTCCTGCTGACTTGTTTGTTCTTCTGTGAACACAACTCTTCATACTCCTCCTTCTTCACCTGTGAAATTGTCTCTAAAAAACCAGCATTAAGAGGACATTAATATAGTCAAGTTCTCCATGTTAAGAGATGCCTGAGTTAAGCTTGCCTAAGCAATCCTAATTCAGTCCCTTACATATGTGTTCCTTATTCTCTGACCTATAACCCTCTGTTCACTATTTCAGTGGATCTCCAGGGAGGGCCCCATCTCAGGCTGAGACTGGGAATCTGTGCCAGCAGGGCAATGCTAATTGGAAGATGACAAATGTTTGCTGATGGACCTCTGGTGATGGTTGTGATCCTGGATCCCTGCCCTCTTCTAGGTTGACCAATTTATTTAGGCTGACTCAGATAATTAAATGCATGAGTAAATTTCCCCTCACTCAGCCTCTATTCTTTCCTCATGAGACTGCAGATCTGTGAACTTTCCTTGCATTATGTTGTCCCAGAATTACCTATTTTCTTTGCTTAGGAAGCACCAGGTTAAGTCAACTGAATATTTGATATCTGTGAAAGGTTGCAAAGGGGATCTGTCCTTCAAAATACCAGTAGCTATTCCCTACCAATGATGGAAAATGTGCTGCCACATCCCAGAGACACTGCAGGAGCAGATCAAAAGATCAGTATTTGATCTGAGGAGGGCAGTCAGCCAGTCCATGCCAAATGCTTTTGGCAGATTAGCTCTTGCTTTGAGGAGCACAGCCTGAACACTTTCCTGTAAGATCAGGGAAATGATCATAAAACGTAACCTCTCTGCTTTTCTGTTTAGCAGCTTCCTTTCCACCCCAGGCACAGACACTGCCTTCATTTCAAAGATGGTGAATCAATAGGGATATGGCCTCAGTTCCAGCAAGTGGACATTGCTGGGATGGCATCCTCAGGACTGTATCTGCTCTGCTCAGAGCTCCAGTCCAGAGCTGGAAGAATTTCCTCAGGGAAGAGGAGGAATATTCCACCTTCAGCCTCTGCAGAGCTCTGGTGACATAGCAGTGTGCACACCTGTGGGGCTTGGGTACATCTCTCTGCCAAGAACTGCTCGAGCCCTCCTTTCCTTACTGTGCTTCACATGAACTTTGCCCATTGATTTTCAGCAAACTCTGAAGAGAGCAGGAGAGAGAAACTCCCCAGGTCTGCCAACCCTCAAGCAGCCCCTCCTTGCTCTGCCTCCCACCAGCCACGTGCACACCAAGGATATTCCTCAGGCATTTCTGGGTGAACCAGAGAAGGAAGATGCTTTAGAGGACCCTGGAAACAGTTTACAGGAACACAAGAAGGGAACTCAGCTCTTCAAATAAAATAGCCACCTAAGAGAATAAAATTGTTCATTATTTTGGGCTGAACTTCTATACAAGTTTATCCACTTATTTTGCATCACAGAATCGTTTCAAGCATCATCAGTTCTCAACTAACAGGAGGTCCATTTCTACCAGTGCTGGGAAGTTCCTCCCAGCTGCTCCAAAGGGTTCACAAACTCTCACTGGTCTTCCACTGCAGTCCCTGCTCACATCCAGTACCTTCTGCTACTCATCAGCTCCTCATCATTTTCCTTTTCTGCTGCTGTTGTGCTCTTACTTCTTCTCTAGAGGTACCAGAGCATCCATGGGCAGCAGGTGCTGGTCTGAGCTGAAGCTCTCAGGAGGGACCAGCACAGGTGATTGGCAGCAGTGAGGGTTTGAGGTTCCCAGCCTGGAGGAAGCTCCTCCCAAAGTCCCTGTGCCCACCCTGCAGGCTCCCTCACTTCATGGTGACAAGCAACAAATGATGAGAACAGCACTCAGGTCCTCTGAGCCACAACCTTCCTTCTCCCTGGGAAGGTCCCTGCCTGGTTCTTACAACCAGATGGACTTCAACGTCCTGACACTTCCCTTCCAGCAGAGAAAAACCCTCAATATACAGAACCCCTGCACCAGCGTTTTGAGAATGTTTTCCAATACAATAAATCAAATAAAAATTGAAGGAAATTTCCAATGGATAAAATTGGCCCAGCCTGTTAGTGCTGCTGCCCTAAAACAATCAGTCATACCTGGGAGCTAAGCTCCCATGAAAGGCAATTGCATATCTGTGTTGGTAATGCTTTTTGTCACTGCAGTCTGTCTTTGAGGTACCTCCAGCCCCACTATGGCTGGTTTAACATAATCTCTTCTGATAGCAAATGGGAATTTGAGCTGTAGTCAAAAAGGTTTGACAGTGTTGCTTTCATCTTGGTACCATCCCTGCTAAGGATATAAGCAGAAAAATATCACTAACAATACAACAGCTGGGCTTATATCATCACAAAAAATTCAAAAAAGACACTACCACTTTCTGATCACACTGTCATTAAATCCAGCTATCCTGGAGCATGATTAGTGCACACACAGCCAGGACAACACTGAGGATAACAAAATGAACTTGCAATAGCTACTCTTTGAGTAATTCTGAGTCATCACTGATTATCTGCTGCATGATTGAGGAAGGAAGCAAGCAAAGCTACGTTGATTTATGTTCCAGATGCCACATACTCTGCCAGGCTCAGGCTAATATGACTATGTTGTCCTCAGAACTGACTTACAACGGCCCCACATCAAGAAAGAATTTGGATTAGGGTGTTGAGAAATTAGTGCTTTCCAAAAGGAAACAAAGTAAAAAGTGGGAAAGGCACTATTTTGATCCACTTTGTGATGTGACATTTTATAAGTTCTCTCAGAAACAGTTTGGTGTTTGACATCTGATGCTTTCTAAATATGTCTCTGTTTGTGTCATGTTCAGAGAAAACCTGTAATCATCACAACGTCTTTAATGCAACACAATGAGATCTGACTGTAGCAATAAATCGTAACTCATCCTATTCTATTCTTATTGATTTTGGTGGAATAAAGGTTTTGCCCAGAGGAATAAAACCACATGAATACTTTGTTAGCTTCTCATGATCTCTTTCTCAATTCATTACTACCTGGCTTTCTCCTTTGATGACTGGTCATGGAATGCAATTCAGTAAATAATTCTGGTGATGGGTTCATCTTGTTGTTCTTATATGTGAGAAAATTATTTGTGGTGCACCTACAAGGAGATTAGCGTGGGTTTTAAATCTTACCAGATTTGTAGACAACAGGATACTTTATCTCTCAATTGCCTGAGAAAAATATATAATTATTTACTTTCAGGTACAAACATTTCCATCTGCATCAAAATTTACTTGCTGGAAGGCTCCATATGTGCACAGAGTGCTCCAGGGACATAGGCCATGGAATGGCACAGCTTCTATTAACTCTTTCTGGTTCTCTTTAGGCTTGACCCTGCCATCCCTGTCACAGCTCTATTCACATGTATTTTATGGAACTGTTGAAGAAATATCAGGGTGCAATAACAGAATTTTGCTTCCAAAATCAGTTTCACAGCAGCAAGGAGTGATGCAGCTGGCTGAGCTGGAAGTGATGGCTGCCACAATAAACCAGTTTTCATTTCCTCCACAATTTCTTTTTTCACTTTAACGGACTTTAATGCTCTGGCACAGAAAGATTGTTGGGAAATAGGCTCAGGTAACCAATGGGAATGTGGAATGGGTTTGGTTAGGTTTCTATTTAAGGAGGATATTATTTGGGAAATTGAGTCTCACTCCTAGTTAGAGACTGATGCAAGCTTATCAGCTGAGAAAAGGTTTAGGTAACACTTCAACTAAACAGCTGGAAGTGGTAAAATAACCCTTGATTTTAAAGGAATAATTGTTGCATCCAGCTTAGATTTAAAAATGGAGAAAAACAGGCTTACAGGGCACAGCAAAGGAAATCTCATTTTGTTTTTAATTTGAAAGCAGCAAGGAGAAAACATGATATCCTCTGGCTGTCAGTGGGATCTCGACACCTGAATCAGAAAGACTTCAAACACTGTCACAAAGCAGCAGCAGCAGTTCTGTGCAAACCTGTGTCTCCTGGGTGGGGAAGAATCTGGTACTTCCCTCTCCCCATTTCCTACAGCCTGCCACAAACCCTCTTCTCTGCTGATCGAGACAGAGGCCATGTAATTCAAATGAAAATTAAAAGGTGAGTGTTGCACCTTTGTTTATCAGTTGCCACCCCAGCTCTGGAGCATGGGAAAATCTCCATCAGGGTGAAATCTGTCTCTCAGAGCCTGTGATTCACCAGGGACTGCATTGACGTAAGGAATACCCTAAAAGCATCCCATTTAGCCCAGGTGTTAAGCTGCAGGTGAGAGGTTAAGAGGAACATTTTTAAAGCAGAGCAAAAAGATTTAGTGATGGAATTTCTGTTGACATTAAATCCCACACACTCCTTTGAAAATTTACCACATAAGAGCTACCTTAAATCTATAAGGCAGTAATGGTATTAAACAAGGCAGGGACATTAAAGCACTGGCTTAAATCTTGGATTTCCATAATGCTATAAAATGGGACCATAGCAAATCTAGAGCTTGGTCTTGATTAATTCTGTGAGAGGGATATGCTGGACTGACTAGCACTGTCATAGGCAAATTGCTTATTAAAAAGGTTATGATCTTTTCTTTTCCTTCCTAAATACCTCTTAAATGCTCTGTCAGCCCCATCTGAATAGACAGCAGGTACATCATGTAGGTCACTTGCAGGGAAGGGTTCCCAGGAAAAGCAGGACCAATCTTCCTTTTACCCACGGGAATCAAATGCTGTTTTCATAAAGTAGAGAAGACCTGCTAAATTTTCTCAATTCTTTAGGAAAAGTTGTGTTCTTTTTCCCTGAGAAAAGCAGTTAAGATTGGTTTAAAGCTTCTGAGAAGCTTAATGAACCATGGCTATGCCTGTAGCTTTTTCCCATTTGAAAACTTTTGTTGCTAATTAACTTCATTAATAGTACTTAGAGGCACAGTGGCCAATATTTACCGAGCTCTGGCATTACTGCAAAGCACCATTGGAGTCAGTGGCTCAACAAATAGATTCCCTACAGAAAACTACAGGGCTGAACTCATCATGGTCAGATTGTTTCTCCTCTCTATAAAAAAAAAAAAAAAATGAAAACCTCGTTGATGCTATTGTTTAAAAATCCACAGTGGTGTTAAATGAATAGACGGAACTTCCTAACCCTGCTGGGGTTGTTACTGAGAGCTGAATTCATTCCCACAAGGAATTCACAGCGTGCACAGGGAGCTCGCTGCAGGATCACGACCTCGAGCAGGACAGGGCTGCACAGAGCAGGACCCTCAGTGCTCAGGAGAAGATGCTGCAGGAGCCTCCTTTCCAAACCAGCCCCAGGCAGAGAGGTGCCTGGAGGCACCGAGGGACGTGGCTGGCGTGGCTCTCAATGCCTGGATGACTTCAGCACCCATCCAGCAATATTGTTGATGTTGTGGTGTCCACTGGGCAGTCCCTTGGGCACACTGGGATGGGGGGTTTTAATGAGACCACCCTAACCAAAACCTTCTGGTTCCCTGCTCAGCTGAAGGGGGAGGTGCACCAGACTCACTTTTCCATTACAGAAATGCCCTTTGAATAGGCAGAGAGGTTTCTTGGGCACAGCTATCTGAAATCCAGTTAATTGGACATTACTGCAGCAACCAACTGATCTGGAAAACTTCAGATCAGTGTAATTGTTACAAGAAAAGTACCCAGAATTATTTCTGCAAAAGATTTTCACAAACTTCTCCCTATTCTTTCTTTTCCTCTGTCGTTTTTTTGTTTGTTTGTTTGTTTGTTTTGTTTTCTTTTACCTCTTTCATAACCTCTTTTATTTACAGTGCATCCTTCAGGGGACACTGTTGAGCTATCCACTATAAATCTAAAATATATACATCTGGGTTGGTATAGATATGGAAATAGATTAATCTCTCTGACTTCTAGTCAGTCTGTCCAGATTATTGTATTCTACCAAGGGAAATTGCCTGAACTGAAAAAAGTTTAAACTATGTGATTTTTTAATATCACAAGGCCATTTCTATTGGTATGATGGTTCCTAGATGTTTTTCTCCAGCCCTTTTGGCTTTTATTGCACTAACAGGGTTTGAGGAGGTTCTGGAAGCTGCTGGGAAAAGAATTGTTGAAAGCCTCTGGGAATATAATCCTCTGTTTCTGGTTTTGCCACAACTCTTCTCTGTTTTGGTTTTTTTTTGGCATGAGGGCCCAAATCACAGGGGATTGCTGAGATGGTGAGACTGGAAAAAGAGGAACACCTTAGCAGTCAACGGCAGCAGAAGATTTTTAACATTTTTCTTATCTCCATGCTATTATCTACAACACCAGGTCCTCTTGGGTTTTGTAACAAACAGGGTCTCTCTCAGGAATTCATCCCCTGGTGTATTATATTGTGGATGGCTGAATTTCCCTGATGAAGTTAAGATTTTCACTCTTATTGCCCATGAGAATGGGATGTGGGAGAAAGCAGGAAAAAACAGGGGAAAACATCCTGTTGGATGACACGGTTTGGGGCATTGCTGAAGGTCCCTGGGTGCTGATCTGGAGGAGTTTGGCTCAGCCCCTCAATCTCATGTGTCTTCTGCAGATGATAATCTGTGCCTGCAAGGCCATGTCAGCATTTCCCAAGGTCCCTTAACACTCCCTGCCACTGTAGCTGGGATCATATTCCACTCCTGCATGAAAAGCAAAATAGGCACAAATGGAAGGTTGGATCTCTGAGGAGCAATAAACCTCCGAGGTTTGCAGTGGGTATGAACACCAAACCCCTCAATTTTTTTTTTTTGTTTTGCTATTGTGAGAAGTTGTAAGGTTTTAATATTTTTCTTTTCTTTTACCTGGGACAAATACATTAATAACTTAAACCTCAGGGTGCATGCTGGTACTTTCTTAGGCAAGAAGGGAAAGATGAATATTAAATATGGTTTGAAATAATCCAAGAGGTATGTGGAAGGAATAGAGGAACAAAGTAAATAACAGTAAAATATTGAAATAGACTACAAAAGCAACTACAGAAGAGTCCTTATGCAAAAACCAAAAGGCAGAAACACTTGAGCTACCATTTTGGAGCTCAGTTATGCTCCAAATCACCAGAAAGTGATTCTGCAATACTCTGCACAAGGCACCTCTTTTCCCTCGGTGCCCAGTGGTGCTGCAGCCTGCTGGGAGCAGGACGGGACCACGGCTGTCAGGGGAAGTGAACAAGAGATGAGCTGCTGCAATCCCAGGGCCTGAAAAGGTGCCTGATGTAAACATCAGCAGGACATCTGGTGCACTCCTAAGGCTTTTCTATCACTGGCCAACCTCTGTGGGCTATGAACAGGTCTGAGGCTTTGGAATGGGTTAGCCATCTCTAAAGGGCTGTAGGGGTTTTATCCACTTCAGCTCTCTAAGCCTTTAGTGCCAAATCCTTGTCCTTTGTAAGTCTCCAACAAAACCACCAGTAGTTTCAGTGGGTGCAGGATCGGGTCCCTGGAGCACTTTAAGTAATTTAAACCACTCTAAATCCTCGAAGCAGCTTAAGTGGTAAGCTACTTGTTCCAGAGTTTTCAGCTTGCAGACCTGGCTTGTAAAATACTCCAGGCAGCTCATCATGCACTTGACTGTGAGCACACCCAGATGCATTGCTTTGGAACACACAGATAACGTGGTGAGACCTTGTTATCAAACTCTCAAAGTGTTTTACTCCTGGAAAAAGTGGGACTTTTGTTATTTTTTAAAGATAGTAAATAACTTCTAACAGGTACCAGGGGTACCTGTTTCCTGTGCTGAGGCAGGAGAGATGGTGCCATAGGCTGTGGATTCAGACCCTGCTGGTGATGCCATTTGCTGCCACATATCCAACCAGTCTTTGTGATACCAGGGGCACCAGAAGCTCTTTAATGTGCCCCTGCTTTTGAATGATGATTGGAAAATAGGATAAATCTGGGAAACACTTCACAAAAACCCTTCTGTTAAAAAATCCCTTTGCATAACTTATTCCATCTGCAGCAGTTGCAGCCACTTTGGAAGTCCTAGCAGATCATCAAGCAGCATTTGGACAGGACTGCTGCAAACAGGTGAGTGTCTCAAAAGGGAGGTAGTGGAGCCAGACAAAAATTTCACTGCATTCCCATCCTCACATTTGCAGGACAGCACCTGTTTCACACTTGTCTTTTCATCTATTTTTTGCAGATCTGCAAATCAAGGCAATTGTGGCCAGGCCTAGTCAAGGGGATATTTTAAGGAACTTATTAAGTCTTGCTGAAATCACAGCAGTTTGCTACTTAAGGCATAGTGAAAGTGGCTGAGATGCTGTCTGAGACTTTAGCCAAGCTGTCTCCCTGGAGATGGATGTTTTCCTTCCCTAGTGAAGATTCAGTGCTCCTGCAGTAATGTGGGAGGCTCTGATGGTACCCAGCTCATATCTTAGAGAGATCTAGGAGCAAATACAAAGACTGCAGCTCTCCACTGGCTACCAGAGCATGAAGTCTTTGCTAGCTCTGCTGTACAGCACCATTCCTATGTACCATCTTGTAGTTCTTCTGCCTTCCAGCCCATCTCTCCTCTACTGCTGGGCCAACCTCCTTTCTTCCTCTGACTCCTACTAACTTGAAGACACTAGAAAATTACCTTCCAATCTTGCATATTCCTTTGCTGCCCCTCTTTTTCCCTTTCTTTTTCCTTCCCATCATACTCATCACCCTCTGCCTTCCTGCTCTCCTGTTTTCATCAGCCTCTCCCATTCAAACTCTCTTGGGTGCACAGATAAATATAATATACTGAATTACAGCTGCAGACCAGAGCCCAAGACACGTGGGCCTGATTTCTGCCAGTGTTCATGAGCTTTTGTGACTCAGCCTGTTTCTGATGCTCCTTCCTCATCAATGAGCTAAAGCTGAAAAAAACCATAAATAGGGGCCATGTGTTCCTTGGATTCAGGGCACCATATAAATCCAGGCTATGATTGCTGTTAACCTCTTCTGTGAGAAGTTGAACTGGCCAAATTTTCTAGTGAAGACCACTGGCTGCCCTTCTTGGCTGTAACATGCCATTTTTCCTGAATTTGTTCCCCCCTTTTCCCTCCCAGGCTGTGGTGTGCTTGGCACAGGAGCTGCAATCCATGCAATATTATCATTAGGCAATAAACAGTGTCAGTAAATGATTTAAACCCAGGCAGAGCTACTAATATTGATTCTTTCTGAAGCTCTGTAAAGAATTGCATTGAGGTTTTTTTTTTTAATGGGAATTCTTAGGTCATCCATGAGGGGATCTTCAAAAGTACCCCTCTGCAACAAGGTGAATAGTGAAGCTTTGGGTTTGCAGAGGCTCTTTTGGGGCTCCATGCCCTGGGCTGCCACTGCCAGCAGCTCTGGTAGGGACAAGGCACTGGCTCTGGGGGTGTAATTTCTCTAATTTCCCCCCTATAATGAAAACAAAACTGCTGCCGTGCTGGGAAGAGCAGAGAGTAAAGCCTGCAGAGGGGATGAGGAACAGACTGTGCAGACATTGATTGATGTTGTAATAGAGTCTGCTCTTCTCCCTGGAGTTTCATGTGCTCAACAGCTCCTAGCAGAGTCCTTCCTCCTCTCTCCTGCCTGCTTTCCTGGCCCAGTGATCTCTCTCCTTCCCTTCCTCACTTTCTTCCTGTCCTCTGAAACCATCCCTACTGGCCTGATGTTTCCAGCCCTCCACGTTCTGATTCTCACATCTTATCTCCACATCTCATTAGTCCTTCAAGACAGAGAACATCCACCTGACCTTCCCTAACAAGCAAACCTGCACTGGTGGACTTTGCTTTGGGTGAGGAACACTCACAGCTCTTCAACTCATGCTTTACACCAGGTGCCTTCCACCCTTCAAGCTCACAACCTTTCAGGAGGTGAAAGCCTCCACCAAAAGCTGGTAACAAGCAGGCTGGTTGAGGGAGGGCTCTTTAACCACCCCTGTTATGCCCATAGCTCTTGTCTAAGTGGAGTGCCTCTTGCCCTCTGACTCTTGTCCCTAAAGTCTAATAAAATAACAATAAATCCACTTTTCATTCAGATGTTCTCTGTTGAGATTAATTTACAAGTTTGGGGTTTTTTTCTGTGCAGAGAGAAGAAGAAACATTGCAGAAAAATGCCTAAGTTAGATGCTAGAATTGTATCCCCAACCCTTAATAAAAAATCAGCAAAACTGGTGCCTAAGAGTGGTTCATATCTTTGAAATTCTCCTTTTGATTGCAGGAGAAGGCAAAAATGAGTGTTTCCTCCTGCATTGAAATGTCTTGGTGCAGACAGGCGACATCCAGCTTTCAACACACCTTTGTGACTTAAGAACAGAGATTTAGAGACCAAATCTCCTTTTAACAGTCATCTACACACCTCCAGGTCCAGCTTGGAAAACTGCTCAGAAGGTGCCCTTGCACATGCAAACCTCTCATCCTGCACAGCTTTTGGAATTGAGAATTTAATGCACTGGAAAGCAGTGATCCTCTGGGTGCTGGATGTAATCTCCTGGATGCTGTCCTTTACTCCAATGAATGGCAAAAAATAAAAATAAGCTCCTTTGCAGAGTGAGATATCTGGAAAGCAGGCCTAAACCCCAGACTGTGAGCAAAGCCAGTGAGAATTTGAGTTGTGCATGTGTGGAGAGAGGAGCAGTAATATGGGAGCAGCAGAAGCCCCTGGCACCACACAAAAGAGGAGAGACCTGAGTCTCTGTGTCCAGAGCCACTTTCAGTTCCCAGGGGTCACTTGAAAAGAAGTCTTTTGTAATATGAAGTTAATTTAATTAATCTTGAAACAATCAGAAAAAAAAAAAAATCACTGCCAGCTATGTTGCTTTTAAATAAGGATTTCAATAGGCCAAGATTTAGCATTCTTTATAGACCCATCTGCCTAAAGGCCTGTATCTTATCTGATCATTTCCATGGCAACAGCTCTGGGATTAGAAAAGGATGAATGTTTAGGAATAGTTGCTGGAATTTCATGGAAGATGATGAATTGAGGATTACTTCACTACCTACGTGTTACCATGGAAATGCACATTTACAAATTGCACAGGATTTAAACCCCCACCATTATTAGCACAAATTTGTGCTGCTTTTTGAGAGAGCTCCAGGAACAGAAGGTGCCTGTCACCTCTCCAGCCCCACTGAGCACATAACTGTGGTGGTGAGAAAGGGGAAACAGGTGTCAGGCCTTGGGACCAATTCCTCTTACCAAAAAACCTCCTAAATGCAACCCAGGCAGTGAAAAGGGTCAAAGTTAAAAAAAAAAAAAAAAAAAGGAAGTGTATTTCACACAGAGAAAAGCCACAAATCAGAAATACCCCCCTCCCCTCAATATATATATTTAATGGAATTTGGTAAATGGATGAACAGGGTTTTGAATTATCACCTGTGACTTCATGATTTAAGAGACTTTCAGTCTTGCAAATCTAATGTAATTTTTAAGACTGCTTTTATTGCTTTTGTAGAATTGTTATTTTAAGTGTGAAACAAATCTACACAGTCTGTTTTGTAAACTATTGAGAAAATGTTCCATATTTTAGCAGCCTGCCCTGCCTTTTCTCTGGGACTGAAGTAGAACTTGAGACTAACTCATACTAAAGCCTCGGAAAACACAGTTCCCATCTTTAAAGCCCAGAGCAAAAACAGAGAGAGGAATATTCCCCATCCATACATAAACCATGAAAATTCAGATGGTCAGATAAATAACCCCTGGAAATTCTTTTATCACAGATGCACCTGTTCTTTGTAGGGCCTGAGGAAGCATCTTACCATACAAACAGCTACAGATATCAAAATAAAGAATGGCATAATAACTCCAGGAAGGCTACTGCAGCTGATCCATGAATTTAATCTAAAGGTGCCAGAGCATCTTTGAAACAAAAGTGGAGATCTGCAGCATGTTGAGAAGGAAGTGTTACTCATTTTATCTTGTCTATCAGGAAACTGAGTCCAGAGAAACTACCCTGAGGTTCAGCAGCCTGGCTGAGGATGTGGCAGTGCACAAAACTCACTGGTATTTGCTGGCTGGAAGCCTTCAGTGAGGGGTGGGTGTCAATGATGGATGGGGCAGTGATGCTGCTTCTTGGGGGAGAAGCAAAGGTGGCCTCCAAGGAGCTGTGGGGCTGAGACAGCTCCGAAACAAATTCATCTGCACTGACACTCCTGTCAACAGCAAGTCTGTATTGAGACTGACATCCCCACTGCCTAAACCTGGGCAGAAACACCCAGGGCAAGGTGATCCTAAGCAAGGCCAACTTGAGTTCATCCAGCCACCCCCTGGAGACCCTGGGCTTGCTGCAGATACACCACGATGATCCAGTAAGCTGTGCTGGCTGTCTTAGTGACCTGGAACTGGGATGAAGGGAGAACAGCTTCCCCACGGATGGCAGAAGAGGCACATCAGCTCACACCCTCTGCAGACACGCCTCTGATGCATTTTTGGTACTGAGAATGAGTCAAAACCCAGGAACACAGAATGTCTGCAGTCACATTCCCCACTTGACCTTCCCATGACAGGGTGAAACACACAGTGGTGACCCAGGCATGAAGTTAGCTGTCATTTTTCGAAAATATCATGGTGTGGATCTCATCTGTCCTTTGCACTGAGGAAGTCACTGCTAAGGCAGCACCTCTGCAGAGCTCAGCATCCTCCCAAACTCACTGGTGTGTGGAGGGGAGACCCTTATCCCTGGGTTTAGTCACAGATTTGGGTGTTGACATTACATTACACTTAGCAACAATTTATGATTTTTCTTTTGCCCTGTTCTCCCTTCCCACTTCTTTTTTGCAATCTTTTTGTTTTCTTAAGCTACTTCTTTTTTCTTTCATTTGATCTTTTTTTTTTTTTTGTAAATGTGGCAAATGACTTGTGGGCTATGCCTCTCTGGGAAAAACAGAGGGCAGATCTCCCCACCTGCCTGAAAGCCCTGCTCCCACCCCTGCCACATTCAACCTCCTGCAGACTTTCTCACGGGCAATTAGGAAATTGCTGGAGCAGCCAGAGCTGCAAAGAGGCAGCGAGGATGCATGGCATCTTCCCAAAGGTGAGAAAATCTGAAGTGAATCAGCTGTTCAGAAAACCTCCACCCTTTCCTCCAAGATAAGCCTCACAGCTGGACATAAAACCAAAGACAATGAAGGAGAACAGCCTGGCTGAGGTGGGGTTTCCTCCTGCCCTGGGTCCTGACCTTTGGGAATGGCATTTCCCAAGGAAAAGGCTCCTGGCTGGCTCCACTGCCCCACTTGGATATGCTCAGACACCCCCAGTGCAGTGGGGCCAGTGAGTTACCCCAGAACCCAGACAGCCACCAGCACACTAAACCCACTCCCTGCTGCAATGCCACTGCCACAGCTCACTCTGCAGAGGCTGTACAAGATTTTAGGTGTCCAGGAGGAGAGAAATCCTTTCAGCAATGAGGTTTTTCCCGTGGAAATGGGTGAGTGCTGGGCACCCCACACCCACTGCCAGGGGGAAAGGGAGTGAGGAGGAAGAAAAGTTCCTTGCACACTTCTCATTTCCCAGCTCTATTTTTGGCAGCTGCAAGCTGGAATGCCACAGGAAAAAAAAAAAAGCCTCATTAAAACTCAAGCAATGAGATTCTTCTGATTTTCTTAGAGGTTTGATGACAGTTTCTAGCTGCTGAAGTCTCAGTCTTGCAGAGCAATAAAAAGGATATTTTGAGGGTGGGGAAAGCAGTCAACAGCTTGAAGAGCCTTTCCCCCCAGTCCTGCACAGATAAAACTTTCCACACACCAGGAACCAAACAGATTTCAATTACTGAAAACATTGGCTTTGAAATCAGTGAAACCAAACCAGGAGGCTGACTGTCCTGGGGATGAGGGGACTCCTGCCCTCTTAGCAGGGGTTTGGGACCAACCTGAACACAACCATGACATCCCTGAAGTTTTCTTGAAGTCTTGGGCAAGGTCCTTCATATCAGTGTGCCACACTGCTGCTGGTAGCCCAGGGACAGTGACTACTTCACACCTGCCTTCTGCAGAGTGACCTCAGTGTCACACACACCCTCCCCATAAGGCAGTCAAACCCCCCTTAGTTACATGCAGATAAATAAGCAAACCTCTTTTTTTTTTTTTTTCCCTCTGACTTCCTTTGTGCAGAAAAGATCTGGGATGGAAATAAGCATTTTCACAAGAAGAGGTGATCAAATACCTCTAAGATGTTTAACCTTGGAAGATGAAAGAGTTCCCTAGCTGTTGTCACCTTCCCTAAGTCGTTATCAGAGCAATTATATGTGATTTAGTAGTTTGCTCTGTTGCAACACAATTTTCTATATTGTCTGAAATGATAAATGGAACTGCAGACCTGGCCCCTGTATGACTTCTTTGAATCTGCTGCATGGGACAGGTGAGAAATATTGCAGCAGGGTAAAAAAAAAAAAAGAAGGGCAGGATGATACATTGGGAATGAGCTGATTCCTGCAGTTTTCCCTACATGTCCTTAGCAGTCAGGAAATTATCAAGAGGGCAAGAAGTTATCCACAGGTAAAACAGGCAAGCTGTCTCTGCCACTGCTGAGCAGATGGGATCAGGGTGCTGCTTAGGCACAGCATTTCTCCTGATCAGCCCTGTATTTCTGAGGCAGTTTCAGGGATTTGTTTGTTTTTCCAGTCCTTAGCAATTTTGATTTTAAAAATAACTCAACTTCCAAGTTCTGTTTGTTCCTTTGGAGTCCACAGGACACCACTAAGAGCTTTGCCCCTCAGCCAAAAGGGCTCAAAATATCCTTTTCTACTTTTTTCTTTTCTTAATGAGATGACATTCTATAGGTATCATAACTCCAGGAGCTGGATCCCACTACAAATTTCAATGCTCAGGATAAAAACGTTATGGATTTCCAGCTCTGGTAACCTCAACCAAAGAAATCTCTCACTGAATGACCTGGAGACACCCAGCAATGCAGAGCAGACAGGGTTTGGTTTTGGAAATAACAAGGAGACCCTTGGAAGGAAAGAACAACCACCTTGAGATTTACAGCTTCAAATTTCCTTCCTTTCAAACACAGACCTCATGCATCCCACTGCAGGTTTCCCATACTAGTAACACTCCTACAGATTCTGGATTACTGCTGCAAACAGTCACACCACCACAGGAATGACTCCACAGTATTTTGAGGTCCTTTACATCCATGCAGAGAATCTGTTACATTTAGACAATGAGATTTTGTCCCTGCATGACTACACAAGAGTGGGGATACAGAAGCCAGGGGAATTGCCCTGTTCACTGATGCAGTACAAAGCCAGCTTATAACTCACACGTGAAAATTCCCTGTTCAGTTCCTGGGGAGAACAGCAGCAAAAGAGGATGTGGGGTTCAACATACCTCCCAGGAAAGCCCAAACACACTGCAGGTTGCTTTATATGCTAGACACAAATTGAAGAAATGAAAAAGAGTAATAAGGGCTCCCACTGAAATGAATGGCAAAGCTCCTGGTGACATAAGGGATGCTTGACTGAAAAACAAAACAAAACCAAAAACACCAACCTAAACCTTGCTCCTTTTGTTTTCTCCTTTCTGTACAATTTCAAAATAGCCCTAGGAAGTAAAAGAAACACAACTCAAAGACAGACTTTTCCTCTTAAGGCCCAACTTCCTTCCTTGAACAGTTTGGAGAAATTTCAGCTACACGTCTCTCTGAGCAAGGGCTTTATTTGAAGCTCTCCTATTGTTAGGAAAACCCCACCAAAAAGCCTGTGGCCTCTACAGCAGACATCCTGAGTCAGGCAGGTCAGGCACAGAGTTCAGGATTTTGTTCTTTTGGGATGCTATTTTATCCAAGAAAGCAGGATGTGAGATTTACTCTGGCCTTTTGCTCTTAAATGAGAGACTCTGCAAGGTGATATTCTGGCACAGGCAGTAAATTGAGACACAAAACCCAGCAGTGTCTTCTGGCACAACCTGTGTCATTTGGGCTGCCAGACAGGGCAGCCTGAGCCTTGCTGAGTGAGGCTGCCCAGCAGCAGGCACAGCCAGGCTCCACCTGAAAGGAGAGAGGGCAGGAGCACCAGAGAGCAGACATCCCCAGCTGGGGGTGAGCATCCTCCAGGGGTGTTTAAACAGCTTCAGACAGATCCACTGAATGAAAAGACCCAAAGCAGGATTTTGAAACAAAATTTGGGATTTCAAGGTTGAACAATTTAAAGAGTTTCTAAGAGACCTGGTTTGGGGTGAGGACTTTTTTTGGCAGGAAGGCTTAAGCCATTTCTGAATTATAACTAAAATATCTTCAATATTTGCACTGAAAACCTAGATTTAAGTGATGTAGAAATGTTGGAAGCCCTTGAACAGTGTTTTAGAGCTCAGATGAAGACAAAAATAGCATTCCAGCAGGCATGCAAAGTTTTAGAGTTTACAGGGGTTTCCCACTTCTCTTCCAGACAACTCACTCTTTTCTGTATTTATTATTTCTGGTGTCAATTCACCCTCCTAGTCAGGCCAGAAGGTACATCACAGGGGATCTGGAGCTGCTCTGAAGGAGCAGCAGCTGAGGGACCACGGCTGACTCATCTCTGCACAGGGAATCCCCAGCATTTACACTCTGACACTAAGCAAACGTTAATTTCCACAGGCAGGTTAAATTCCCCATAAGTTAAAAAGACAAGTAATGTACTGTCTCAAGGGCTCTAATTCACCTGGAAATGTGAGACCAAGCAGAATTACACCAGTCAAATACAAAGTGCTGTTTCCATTTTTGCCCAGCAGCTCTGGTCCTTTTCTCATTTTATCTCTGTTCTCGTGGGCTTCTCAACTCTACCAAATGGCAAAATTTTATCCTTTAAAGAGTAAAATCCAGTTGGCAGAATCCAGTGTTCATGGGAATAGCAAAATCAAAGTCAGATGAGCAAAACTTCCTGAAAAGTACAGAAATCAAGGAAACTTCCTTGTTTTTCAATTCCTAGCTTACTCCAGCTTGCTAGGTTTTGCATCCCTCTAATCAAGATCATAGCCAAGCATAAGGATGCTGTAAATAAAATATAACACTGTTCAAGCTAAAAATGTCATTCCCAGCCAACAATGGTCATTACAAGCTCTGAGAAAAGCTGGATCATCATAAAATGTGCCCAAAAGATGCAGTAACAGGCTTAGCAAAGAACACCAGAGAGAACCTGAAGTCTTACTTTCCTGAAATTGAGAAATCTCTAGGAGAATTTGCAGCAATGCTATTATCCAAAACAATCCCAAATCACTTGTCTAATGCTGGTAATTACTGTACCTTTTGATTTATAAGGTGCCTCATAGGCTGTGACAGGTCAAGGTCACTTTGGAGTGGTAATGTGCTTCTAATTGCAGCAGTTTGTCACTTGAGGAGGAGCAGAGGTTAGCTCAGGATAGCAAAACATCACCAACTTCAGGTGTTCATGCCTCTTGAAGGTGCCATCTGTCTGTCAGCAGAGCTGTGTGCAGCCACTGCACTTCCCCTGCAGGCATCCCTTCCTACCAGCATCGAGATGTGGGCATTTGACAGATGCCCACAGGTCCCTTTGCTGCCATGCAGCTCCTGGGATGCTCGGTGCTCCAGGGGCACCCACACGGGGTGTGACTTTGATGAGAACAGACACTGTGCAATGCTAAACCTCCAGAGGCCACCTCTGCCACTCTCACTTTTCTTTAACATAACATCTCTGCCTCTTTTTGTGTCCCTTGGTACAAGGCGAGTTGGAAATTAAGAGTCAGATCCAGTCCTGTAGCACATGCCTTTCTTTCACAATCCAAACTGGATAGCTGCTTTAAGAATAAAAACGTAGGAAGGGTCTTTGCCCCCTTTTTCCTGCTACCCTGGAGAGTTGGGATGCTGTGAACAATCAGTTAACACACAGATTAAAGGAACAAAAACCTTTAAGACCAGGACTGCAACCAACTGAAATTAATTTTTTGGCATCAAGGGTAAAGCTTACTGTGAACTCAGGGAAATATGGGCATATCACAGCAATGCATCTCTCAGTCCTTCCCTAGATCTGTATCAGAAGAGGGTTCCTTCTTCCTCAAAACTGGGGCTTTTGGCTTTGCTCCCTGCAGTAGATCCCTTCTCCTTGCTGTGGAACTGAAGCACAGAGCCAGAACATCTCAGGGGCTCCAAGAACAACTCCAGAGGGTTAAAAAAGCTTTAAGTACAAAGATAAGTCATCATAATATTGCTGAGGTACTGAACAAGCAAACAGTGGGATTTTCCCTTTTCACATCACTTTTCCAATGCCTTTTTTTCCTTCCTAGAAACACATTGCAAAAGAGAACAAACATACCATTCTTACTGCTGAGGTGCCAGTCCTCAGCTCTGTTATTTAGAACTAATTTTATTTCATTTTCATAAAATTTGATGAAAGATACTTGGAGCTTTGGACAAACTGGAAAAAAAGCATTTATTTTCCAGAAAAAAGCATTTATTTTCCAGAAAAAAAGCAATTTCTCATGTTTTGCAGTTGCACTGCTGTCATGCTAAAGAAACATGAACATTGATTGCAAAGAACAATTATCTGAGCTTTCCACAGCAAGGCAAATCTAATGCTAAGTGTAGGATTTGTACCTGTACAATAGCTCACTTAGACCATATCTCCTTGTAATGCTGTACAGAGTGCTCAAAAACTTCCTTCTGGGTGGGTAGAGAAACTGAGTCATGCAAAATAATTGCTATTTGACTCTGTATTCAGCAAGGCATTTAATGAGATGCTTAAGCTATTCTGTTTCATAAAGCATTTAAGATGGGATAAGCCATCAAATTGTCAGTTGAAGAATGTATTTTCCAAAGCACTGAGCACTTGGGAAACTCCAGTTGAAGTCAAGTGTGGCCTTTAAGATAAATGTCATCTTTTTATTTCCAGTCTTGTATTTCCACTGTAGTGGAGTGAATAGGTGAAAGCACGGTAAGCCTGGCAGGGTGTATCCAAAGTTTGAGGGCAGGGAAGAACATCACCAAGAGAGTTTCAAATTAAGGTGTAGAAAGTCTGCTAGCCACATAAGCACAAAGGGCTTTTTCTCATCTGAATGGTGATGTGAACCTAGAATTGTAGAATTTCTGAGTTGGAAGGGACCCACAAGGATCAAAGTGCAGCTCCTGCCCCTGCACAGGACAGCCCCAAAACAGGAAAGAAAAAAATGAAAAGCAAAACTCCTTTTTACCAGGCTTTAAACCTGGAAAGTTCACTCCAGCTTTTCCTTATTCTGTCAAGGCTAGCAGAGTCTAATTCAGAAGTTACATCTTTCAGCAATCTCATATTTCCTTAATAAACACCACAGTGGGATGGACCTGTATAGAATAATATTTTCTCTGAGATGGTAACTCCACAACTGAGCACAGCCTATATATCCTCTTCAAAATGTCAGGTGGGTAAAATACCCCCAAATTATATTTGTCACTAGCAAACAAGACAGTGTTTGCACACTTGGGAATAAAGTGAAGGCAATTAGCTTTTCATATACTTGGAAAGATGTTCCACTGCCACCTGATTACTTTATCTTCATTATTTTTAGCAGTAGAATTATGTAAATAGCAATATAGAGAGCCCAGAGGATTCTGAAGATTCAGTTTAATGACTTGTAATTGTTTAATTGCACTGTAAACTGGCCTCTGTGGGGAGTTCAGCACAGGTACAAGCATTACTTCATGTCCCCACCAAAATTTGCTAATTGCCAGCTTATGTGTAAGCAACAGCTTCCAAGTTCTCCCAGCAGCTCAGCCCTGCTGAGGATTGAGCCTGCTCAGGGTTCAGCTGGGGAATGGATTGCAGAGCCCACAGCTTCAGGTGGGACATGCAGGAATTCACCAGTGCAGAATCCAAGCCCAGCCTGCATGCAGTGACAGAGGGCAACGTGGGAGGGGAGAAGGCTGCTGTTAGTGAGAAAGGAGGAGGTTTAGCTCAATTAGGTCACAAACTCCATTGTATAGGAACACCATACAGTTATTTAAGAAAGGAGGAACATGCTTAGTCCAGTTTCTGGGATATGTACCCAGTACTTTGGAGATGTGCTGGGACAAATCCAATTCCAAATAGAACTGGAGAGATATTTCCTAGATGCTGGCCAAGAGCCCCCAAAGAGAGAAGTCTTTGTGGTTTGGGATCCTTGCTGCTTCTGTGGCAAACCTAACCTCAAACAGGGGCAGGGTTTTCCTCTGAGCTCAGGAAAGTCCAGGGGCAGCACTGAGCTTGCCTCTGAGCACAGGAGGACAGCCCAAACTGTCTTTTCTGCCCTCCCAGAAAGGAGGAATGGGGCAAGGAAAAAGGCAGCTGATGTCCAGAGAAAAAAAAAGGCAGAGAACCTGAGACTATTCCTGCAGCAAGACTAACTGGCTTGGCAAATGAAACATAATGGAAAATGCCAACTCTGCTCCACTCTTTGTCCACCTCTCCCCTGGTCATTTCATTTGCCCTTCTCCCTCTCAACAAAATAAAATGAAATGCATATTTTACTGTAAGCTTCTTTACTGCAAGAGGCTTGAGGACCTCCCTAGGGGGAATGAGCTAACCAATGATTGCTTCATCCTTTAATTCCAAAGGCCAGGGACTTTCATTTTCAATTTCCTTTTATCCAGGGTTTCTTATTATGTTCAGGTTGCTCCTCCACACCCTTTACTGAGTGACAAGCGTGTGCTGGAAGGTGACAGACAGACACCACATGTGTGGCCAGTGGCTGAACGAAGCATCTCAAAACCTGCTTTGCAAACTGAAAGATCTTGATGAGTTTCTGGATTGTCTGATAAGGTTTGTGATACAGCTAGGCATCTCACTGTCATATGTGATTAAAAATATCACTCAAAATCATCAAGGGTAGCAAGAAGTCAGGTGGAGGGTTATCAATACACTAACTGGTTTTTATTAAACAGAAAACAGAGCTGTGATTATGTTGCTGATGGTCTTCCTGGGATTTTATGACCTTCCCCACTTCCATCACCTGCTTAGATAGGACAGGGCAAGGGAATTACATCATAGGGATACAGGATTCAATCCTTCTCCAGAGCATTTTCCTTTTAGAACTACCCATCTTTGCAAAACATACATTAGCTCCTGGTGCAGCCTGGCTGAGGCACTTCAGAGCCTCACAACAGGAGGCTGCAGAATCCCTTCCCAGCAGGGACCAGCTTCCTTCCTTTCTGTAGGAAGCAGCATTACAATTTTAATAAAAGGAAAACAACCATAACTTAATGCCATTCAGTGTGCCTACCCTTAAATCCATCACTGGCCAAGCAGGCCAAGCCTGAGGATGGTGTGTTTGGCTCCAAGACAACCAGGAAATTTCCCTCTGTAAATTCCTGTGGCAGACTTGTGGCTCTGAGCTGAGGTGTTGACAGAAGACCATTGCCCACTGCAATGCCATAAGATGTCACACATACAAGCCATCACCTTCCTCTGTCAGTCCTGATTGGCAACACCTTTTCTTATCAGGTGGGTTAATTGTCAGTTAACCTCTAGTTAGAGGTTGGTCTTTTTCCTCCCTTTAATATATCAGAGACCTTCCTAATTTATTTCATTCAAGAGTAATAGTCTCGGGAGTATTTTGAAGGGGAAAAACAGCATTAGAAACTCTTGGCTGTCAGACAAATCTCTGCTGAGATGCTGGTTCTGGGATAGGACCACTTGAGAACCAGCATTGGAGACAGTGTTAATTTAAAAGGACACTGTAGTCCAATCCTGCACAACAATTATGGACTACATATCAATATATGTACATTTTTTTATATACACACAATGAAAGTGTAATGTTATTGTATTTCTCTATTGACTTAAGCAGAGGTCAGCATCATGTGCTGTCTCTAGAAGCTCACAGGCATGGCATAAGTATGCAGAGGGGAGTTCTTATTGAATGTTCTTTCCATAATTAATTCTCAAAATTTTTTTTTGTTGCCTGATCATCATGCAATTATTTGTAAAACAAAAAAGGAAGCTACAATCAAATTATGTTTCCATGAATTGAAGATACATTGCATCTATTAGTTTATGTTTAAACAATAATTGAATATGTGAAGAACTAATCATTGTGATCCTGAACACATCTGCAGCCCAAAAACTGAAATCCTTTTGTTTTAGTACAGAGAAACTTTGATTTCCCCTATATGTGGGAAGTGTTTTTTTAAATTCCTTTTGGTTCCCCCTTTAAACATGTTATAATTATAAACATATTGGCTTTTTGTGAGTTTTAAGGAACTAACAATTTAGCAAAGCCCAGAAGATTTTGTTTCAGATTTTCAAGCCTTTAAATATTTCAGTCAGAATATTGGAAAGCCCATGAAAACCCTGAGCTTTTTTCAGCCTTCACTAACACACTCCAGCCTGACGCTCAGTGTAACTGAAGAGACTTGAGGCAGCAAGGGCAAAGGAAGGACACCATCCAGTAAATATGCAGAAATGAGTTCTGCCTTCCAGCTCTGCTCTCTCCCATGGCTCTGGACCTGTTAGATACAGCTGAAGAGCCAAACTTAGCTGGAGCCCACCTGGCTCAGCCTGGATTAATGCCACAGTCAAGCCAGGAGCATTTCCCCTCCAGATTCCTTTCAAGACAGTGAAAACATTGTGCAAATGAAGAGACCAGAAGCGAAGCTGTTCGGTGGCCAAGCTAACTCCATTTGCTTTCAGTTTTCAATTACAAGCAGCACATCCAAGAGCCAAGTAGCAGGAAAAACAAAAGCAGCCAGCCAAACCCTGCCACCAGTTTTCAGAGTATAAATCCTAAACAAGTCAACAGATTTATACCAGTTTAGTCCCTTTGTGAATGATCAAAATAGGAATAAAAGGCTGAAATCTTCCATCCATTTCATCACTAAATCAGAAACAACTTGGATGCTTATCACAATGATGCTCCACATTAACACAGCAGAGGATCTGCTCCACTTTGTGTCCCAAGCTCTGTGACACCCCCAAAGTCCCCACCAGCGGAGCCTGCCAGGATCACTGACAAGACTCACAGAGAAACCATTTAAATGAAATTATTCTGGTCTCACTAAGTGAAGGAGGAGGAAATGGACAGACTGTGCAGCCATGTCCTGCCTCACCTGTGCAAGCCTTTGAGTTTTAGCACCATTTCCTGGTCTGTCATTGAGCTCCTGACCCAGCAGAAGCTGCACTAGAGCAGGAAAGCACTGCCTAAGAGTAATAGCATTAAGTACTACAGGATCTACAATCACCCAGACCCTCACTCATCAGCAATGAAGTGTAACTGCTAATTCCTCAAGGTTTTGTGGCTGCACATGTGATCTGATTTCTTATAATAGGCCAGCACAGCTGCATTTCAGAGAGCAATAAGCTGAGAAGTAATGAGGGTTATTCCACTTTTCCATCTCAGATCAAATCCTTGATCATCCTAGCTTAGGACAAAAGTGGCTCACTGATGCAGACCCTCGATATTTTTGGTCAAACACCCATTACACACCATCTTGCAGTGTTTACACAGAAGCAGGCCCGCATGGCAAGGCAGTTCCCTGAAGCATAAGATCTGATTAACCTCGTTAGCTTGCCTTGCAGAGCTGCAAATGTTGTTAGACATCATGAAATTATCCAGCCCTATTTAAAACCCAACCAGAGTGTTTGGCCTGCTGACCTCTCCCAGCAACAAATTCCACAAGTAAAATTAACCACAGCTTTCACAGCCCAGAGTGGCTCAGTCCCCAATCCCAGCCAGGAGCATCTCTTTGAGCTTCACCTGTGGGAGCTCAGGGTTTCTCCTGCCACTTTACCTTTCCCCACTGAGCCCCCAGACAGTCTCCATTTCAGTCCTTAAAAGCTAAGTCAGTCCAGACTATCATTAAAATTATTAAAGACAATTAGTAGCACCATTAAAATGATCACAAACTGCACATGCTTGGAAGGTAAAGACAGAAGAATTAAAAGCATTATTCTCTGACCCTTCTCTCAAGGGTTATCCAGCATTACTGAGGCTGATGTAAAAGATTTCACCTGCACTGACATCCAAGAAAATACAAATAGAGCCAGGCACCCTGGTAATGCAAGCAGTCACACGTGTCTTGACTTAACTGGCACATAATGATGAATTCACTACTGACAAACTTCAGCTCTGCTCCAGGTGGAGACCCAAGCAGGTGCTTCACAAGGCAGAGCAGTAGACCTTGCCTGAAAGCTAGAGAGTTTCTAACCTAAAGAAAAATCCTAGAAGTCATAGGAAATTCACAGCTGAGTTTGATCTTAAGGGTCTTTTCCAACTTAAATTATTGTATACCGTGATAGAGGACTGCAAGCACTAAAAACACAGCTATATAACTAGGAGCCAGTGACTCCCAAACTCACTGACTGTCACTCCACAACTTCCCCACCAATTTGCCCTGGTTGCTCCTTCAGGCCCCTCCAGAGCTGCCTGTTGCTTTCCCTGACTCACACCAACAATAAGCATTCAAAGCCCCTCTGCTGGAGGAACACACAGTGTCAATTACAGCAACATCATCCTTCTTAATCAAGGCTAATTTCAGTGGGTAATATTTTTCTCTGTTGGAATATTGTCAGGTGTTTTTAGATCTCCAATTTTATATAAATTTAGCCTCTGAATTCTCAAGGAGAGAGTTGCTAAGGTAACCAGAGCCAGCCATATTGCTCTATGATCTCCCCATGGAGCTTCATTAGGGCAAATCAGTCATTTCCAGGGTAATAGAATATGTTGCTCTCAGAGATAAGGATACAGCTTTTTATAGTGTCAGAATATTTTTATTAAGCATGTTAACCCCTTGCCCTCTTAAGAATCAGGCACCAGCCCTTTCCTTAGAACTGTAATATCCAAGAAATGAGATTCAGGCAGAGCAATTGCTGACAGTTGAGCACCTACGGCCACATCAGAGGAAGTCAGCATGCCTGGAGTATGTTGCCTTGTGATAAGGAAGCCAGGGGTGGTTGGGGATTGTTTTCTGCTGGCAGGGGGCCAGATCAGCTTTATATTCCAGTAGCCAGGCACAAAGCCTGCCTCTGAAATAGATCTGACCTGCATGAACCTAGGGGTTTGGTATATATATTTCTTGTTCCAGTCTAGACATAAGGACTACCTGCTATGTTTGGACTCTCATGTGAGCATCATCATCTTTCACATCTAAGAGCTACTTTACACCTGTTCACAGAATTTATTAGCAGCTACTTTGAAAGACTGCTTAGAAAAAACCACTGGTATCAGATCAATTCCTAGAGATGAGACTTAGATCTACTTTCCCCAGACCCTAGAAACCTCCCAAATTTCAGCTAGTGCAAAGCAGCAGAGCCAAGATCTGCACATTCTTTAGTCAAAAAGACTGTCTGTTGTTCTAATTGTCCCTGCACCACTCATTAACTATTAAGATCAACTTCAGAACACACATTCTCATTTCATATGCATGTTAGCTTCTAAAATTCATTTTCTCCCAACTTTCCAGTCAGTAGTAAGGAAACCCCACTGTACCAGAACAGCTGATGTTTGTGTGAGTCACACTTGCTGATCCATCTCCTCAGTCTGTACCTCAAGCATGGAGCTGCTCCAAGGTTATTTCTTCAACTCTAAGTAACAACACATTTATCCATGTGCTCCTTGCTCAGCAATAGTACCAAGAACACCTGAGCTGGACAGGACTTGACCTCACTTTGGTAGAAAAATTAAAAAAAAAATAGTAGTAAGAAAGAAAATACATTTGTTCCAGAAGTAGTGAAAAAACACCCAGCTTACAAGCAGCTTTGTGCATCTCAGTGTTCATCCAGCAGAACTCCTCCAGAGTCCTGCCTGCAGATCAAAAGCTGCAGTCATAAGACACCAGAAACCCAAAGGAAAAAATCTTCCCCTCCTTCCTCCTCCATTAATCTCTCTGGAGGTTCCTCCTGGTGCAGAAAGATACAGTTACACCTCATTGCTCCTGCTCTCCTGAACATCACGTCCATATTATTGAATAATGGATATAACACCGCAGTCAGGAAGGACAGCATCTGTCAGCTGATACCATGTTTATTGTTTTCTCTTGAAAGAGGCCATTATTGTAGTCCTGTAGCAGGTTCACTTACAGACAAACAGAAGCTTTACTTAAAAGAGGCAGGATCTTTTGTGCTGGAGAAGTAGAGACAGCTGGGCACTGGCATATTTTTGTCATCTCATGATTTTTTCTTGCTGTTATATGTTCACTAACAGGATAGGAAAAGTAATTATGTGGAATTTGAATAAAATTAATGAGATAATACCAATACTTTCAAAAAAGATGCCTGAAAAAAGCCCAGCATTTGCAGCACAGAGGTATTTAATAATAATTTGAGTAAAAACTCAGCTTGTATCAACTGTGAATTCATGTTGGGACAAGCACAGGAAAACAAATGAAATTCAGAGCAATCACCACACTTCGATCTGGTTTGAATTTGTTTCTTTGAAACAGAGGTGTATGGCATGAACACACATTTGGATACAAGAGCAGCAGCGATGTATGACACCCAGACAAAAAAGCAAAATGGGCAAGGTGTTTTATTTTGGTAATTTTTTCCTTTTTTTTTCTTTTGTTCTTCCTTATGTCATAGTCTCACTTTCCTCCTAAAAATGGAACCTACCCCTGTAACAGAGGCTACAAAGAGCCTCCAAGAGTGAACCTAAAGCATCATTCCAAGGGTCTTAGGAGTCCATTTACCTGTGCCTAGCTGTCACTGCAATGGAGGACAGGAGTGGTGTGTCCATTTGCAAGAGAGGGATTAGCTCCTCACCCCACTCCTGACTTCCCCTGAGGTCAGTCCTGCAGCCTGCACAGGGTGGGCACTAAGGAGGGTGACAATGAGCACCCTTCACATGGCTGCTGTGTCCCCCCACAAGGTGGGAGCCATGGCTTTCAAGAGGTGGACTCAAGTTTGGTACCATCCCTCTTTCAGTTTTCCAGAGGCAAAACCCACCAGCAAAGAGAAGCTGAGGCATCTTCCTCACCAACATTACCCACACTAATGAGTGTTTAGCTTGCAAAGTTTGGCTGCAGCTGATGTAACACATAGCTCAACTCAAACAGAAAAAAACCCAGTGAGCTGCAGGGAAGGGGCTCCCAGCCCAGGCTCCAAGGGAATATCTATCCATGAGTAATCACCAAGCACTGAAGGGGGAAATTAGAGAAAGAACCCATTCTGCTTTAATCATCGACGCTCAAATCCCTGATACAATAGCTGCCCAGGTTCTCTTTAGCTTCTTTTCATCTGTACTCCACTGATCTGCAGACAGGCATGGAAATCCCAGGCAGGCTGCAGCTGCTTGTGGGGAGCAGTTTTGTGAAGCCTCCATTCCCTAGGACTTGTCCCCTTCAATAGCAGGTGATGGGATGGTTTTCTGCTTTGCAAATCAAAACACCTTTCCAGCAAAGGAAAAAATAAAGCAATAAGAAGGTAAATTAACCCCCTGCAGGAAAAATCTGTGTTCCTAGGCCTGAACATCTGCCTTAAATGCTTTGTGAAGCAGCCAAGTACTATTATGAGCATAACCAGCCTCAGAAGCTTTGTAGGGTGAAGCTGCTTGACTTGAACTTGAATCCTCCCATGAAGCCCTCAAAGTTCACATTTGAACCTGTTACTGTCTCTTCACATCTTCCTTCCCAGCCACCAGCACTTCCCATTTGTCTTTTACCAAGGGCTCAGTTCAGTGCCCACCTAACCCCATTTCCCCTCCAGGACTGTTGTCTCCCACCTGAGGCACCCTTGACATCCCACACCACACCTTGGCTGCCTGTTGTAGCCCCTTTGAAGCAAGGATTCCAGGCACCTAGAGCTCCCTTCCCAGCAAAGCCACCTCACCTCCAGGCTGCCTGCTGCTAAACTGCATCTCTGCAGATTTTCCCATCAGCTCTAACATCTGCTCATCATAAGAAAGGAACCCAGGATAAATATAAACTAAAAAGTACCACTTCAATACAAAATGCAGCACCTCCCACTCCTCATTTCTACTCAACCAATCCATCACAAAACCCCTTGGGACAATAGGATATTCTTAGCAGCTTGATGCTGTGGATCAGGTAGCAAAGCTCACTGTAATGATGTGATTGACATCAGTTATCTTGGAGAGAATACCCATTACAAGGGGTTTTTTCAGCCCCTGGCACAAAAACAAGTCATCTCTGATTGCAGTTACACCTTACCAGCTAGGAGAAGTGTACAAAATCTCACTGCTTTACCATGTGAAGATGATTTATCTCATGAGGCCTGAAAAGTAAGGTAACAAAGATAATAGCCAAATACAGGCAGAGGAGAAGGCAGAAGTGTTTTGAAGAAGTTTAGTTCCTTGGAAACAAAGAAGAGAAAGTAAACTACTCTATTATGCTTCCTCTTTTCCAGATGTGGAAGTAAAAAACCATCCCACTTTCTGGAGCTCTGCATATCACAAATGCACCTTCTTAGGCACTGTTACTCAGCTGGAGGTTAAGAACAACTCAACAACTGTTTAGGATTTCGAGCATCCTTCTTTCCTGCTGGAGTTAACATCATGCTGATAAGCACCAAGAAAGTTTGAAAGCTTCTGCCAAACTTGCCCAAGTAAGCTATCTAAAACTCCTTTGAGCTGCAAGCCACAGCAGGAAAATCAGAGAGAAATCGGTTTTTCTTATATTCCAGCATTTGTGCTCCTGGCTGGAATTAGAAAAATGCATATCAACAGAGCCTTCTCTAACCTCAAAATATGATACTTGTCAGAATAAGTGCCACCTTAGGCCACCCTCTTGTGGCCAGGGATAATTTCACAGCAACCTTGTCCTGCTTTTCCCTCTCCATCTCACTAATGGCTCCCACTGCTCCAGCACGGGGGGTCACTGAACTCATGCTTTGGGTTCCTTCATGGATTCCATCCCACTGCAAAAATGAGGTTCCTGAGGAGATACATCAGTTCCAGCAAGGAATTGTATATTAATGCTCGTGCTTGGGACATCAGATTCCCTGAGAAGGTGAGTGATAAATGCTGGGAGCAAGGGGAATCTGTGCTTCCCTCCAAGCACATCCCTGCACCCTGGTCCAAGCCTCACCACACCACCCCTGCCAGCTCCAGAGAAGATAAGCTGCTCCTGCCTTGGCTGGTGCTTACTTGTGAGCAACCTGCTCCAGGTCAGGCTATTCCATGGCTGCCAGCACACATTGCACCCTGCAGCAGGGCATTAGGCTGTGTGAGGCAGGGCTGCTCCTCTAAAGGCTCTTCAGCATTGCAGGGTGTGCAGCCCCTGAGCCAGGGTCAGTTCAGTGAGCTGATCTGACCAGAGGAGGGAGAAAAAAAATTAAAGAAGTCGTCCAGGAGATCAGTTTCTTGATCTAATTTGCCCTGAGTGGATGAAAGAGAAGCAGGGGGAGGGTGAGGCTGAGAGCTGGGAGGGGAAGGGGATGGCTGCACTTTTCTGTAGCAGGGTCCTGGTTAGATGCAGCATCAATTCACATCCTAAACCTCTGCCAATGTCTGCTTTCATGTCTGGATAGCACAACCAATGCATACCCACACTGTCACCACATCATAAATATGTGCCTTTAGCCAAAGCAAATTAGAATTTAGGATAAACAGCCCTTATTTTTATTTAAATCTCTTTATGTGCTTTTGTAGAGCAATATGAACGCTTCAATCCTCCGCAAAAGATACTTATTAATAGCAACAAAACCAAGTAAACAAAGCAGGAGAAAAATGAGGGTGTTTTATTGCATCTAATCCTCCTTTTGCATCATTCATATTTATACAGGCCAGAGACTGATTTTCTTGATCTGCCAAGCATGGCTGATAGATACACTGCAAACACAGAACAGACCCTTGCTCACAGCCAGGTTTTTCTCTGTCTCACTAGAGTGCTTTTGTTTTATCTCTGTCCACACCTTTGCAGCAAGACAAAAGATTACAGCTCAGATGGGTGGGCAATTGTTAAAGGAAGGGGAACAAAATAAGCAGTCAGGCCAATCTGAGAAAAAGATGTAGGCAGAGCTAAGGCATAGAGATATCTATGTTGAATTTGGGCACTAAGGACCAGGTAAAGCATTTAGGCACTAGCAGCCACTGGAATAGGGAATTAATACCCAACTCCCTTTGAAAAATATTAAGTCTTTCCCAAAATAAAAGGGGAAAGAAAGGAAAAACTTTGTGCTGATGGTAAAAAAGTGATGTTGCATAACTCAAAGCAGTAGCTTTTTGCCAACCACACCAAGGGATAACTCTGAGGGCAGCATGTCCTCAGAGGAACAGATCCAGGATTTTCCTGGCCCAGGGGCAGTAGGGCCATTGTAGAGCAGGCTAACAGGACGTTCTGCAGGGCAGAAGCAAACCTGTGTTGCACCATCCTTCCTCTAGACTTCATTACCCAGGATGGAAAATGGGGGTCACTTTTCCTGATGTGAAACACAGCTGATTGTGTTGGCACTGTTGGTGCCAGCTCCACAAGTAGGGCAAGCAAGCACAGCACCTGCTCTGTCAGGTTCACCTCTTTAAGGGCTGAAGACTCAGTCTTGGGGATCAAGCAGATCTCCCAGGGGATAACTGGAAGGAACCACCCAGCAGAGAAGTTGTTCAGGCCTAGAGATTTAACATAGAAATACATTTCCCATCTCTTCCATCTCAAGTGCCCAGAAAGCAGACACCATATCAGCCAGCCCCAGGAGGACCCTGCCTTCCTGTCTCTGTCCTCAAGGAAGTGCAACTTCTTCAGAGGAAAGAAATATTGATGCTCAAGAGCTACAGCATAAAAATAATTTGGGCAAAGCTCTCTGCTTTTCCCTCAAATTAGGTACTTCCCATTACACTGATTTATCCCTTTTCCCAAGTCTCACATTCTCATTTTTCTTAATTATTCCTGACAAGTCAAAAGAGCTATGAGGGCTTCCATAAAGAAATCTAAAAGAACTTTGTCACACTGAAGAAAACAGATTAAGTTCAGCAGGCCTGCAGGCTTTGCTGCTAGGAAGGCAGGGAGGCCAAAAGGGAGTGAAAGGAGGAATTCCTGCATTGCCTTGTAGCACCAGGCACACTCTGAGGACATGAGACCTGAGCCCAGTTCTTTAGAGCATTATGACACAGGGAGCAATAGTAAAAAACTGGCCCTGGCACCAGGTCATGGCTCACTCCTACCCACAGGAAGGACAAGAAGGTAGTGACAGTCAAAATAGCTTCACCAAACATCTGCCCCCATAGCATCACAGCCCAGAGGGGCACAGAAATCCCATTCCCTGGCTCTCCAGTCTAAAAATATCCCTTTTCTGGAGCGACTTTGGTCTAACTTGCCAGGGTAAACTGCACCCAGCAGCATCTGGGGGGACTGAGCACATCACTCTCTCTGTCCTGAGCTTGTTAACACAGGCAGGCAGCACACACAAATCAATAGGCAGGGTCTGAAGTTTCACAGCAGGGCATCATTTGATCTAGTAATGTATCTTCTATGGTTTATTACTGGGGACAACAGAAGTAGAGGGAAAACACAATTTTCATCCTAGCTGTGACCAATGGATTAGAGGGAAGGAATGTCCAGAGTGAGGGACTGAGTTATTTCATTAGGGCACCCATTAAACACTGATTTTGTTCTCTGCAGGAAAGATGCTGTCCAATGAAAATGTCAAATCACAGCAAAATGAGTTCAAGAAATAAAATAACCTGGAAACAGGGAAAAGGATCCTAAACTGGCACTGGTAAAACACTTTGGGATTGTTACCAAAGAGTACCAATCCATGTCCCTCTTTCCTGTCCCCTTTGAGTTGTAAAGAGAAGAAGTAAGCTGTCCAACCCCCTAACTTTGCAGCTCCAATAGAAAACAAGGGCTTTTAGCCACCCCATTTCCCACACTGTTGCTGCCACCCCGTACTTGCATTAAATTGGAGCCAGAGCTGTGCAGTTTTTTCCCCCCTTTGCTACCCCAGAAGGTTTCAGTTCAAGGCTGAAGTCACCCATGTGTCACTGCCCTGACAGCAGCAGCCCACCAGGTAGTGCACCCAGCCCCTAGAGCAGCCCAGGGCTGAGCACAGGATTCAAACTCCACTGAAGCCTTTAACATCATGAGGCTCTCACTGCTGGTGCAATTGAGGACTGATAGGAGTCAGATACAATTTCCACCTCAGCACAATGACCAAAAGGCTCTCACTTCTCAGGCCAGCCTCTGTTAATACTCCTCCTGCAGACTCTCACTCAGGAGCACACACAAATCCCAGCGAGGCTGGGCCCTCCAGCAGCACCAGTGCTCACACAGTAACAGCACATAAATGCTCACCTGCATGGTGACTGCTGCTGTCCCCAAATTAACCCAGCACAGGCACTACCCTGAGCTGAGAATAATCCTTTTACTCTTTCAGCCTTCCCTTAGTGTAGAGGAAGGCACAGAGACAGATAGGGAGCAGGCAGTTCCCCCACTGATACCAAGAGAAATAAAAGCACCAAAAAACCAGCACTTATCAGAAAAGCTTCCCCAAATAAACAGGAGCTACTCACCAAAAGTGTAATACAACAACCCACTGCTCTCCCTAACACCCTGCTAATGCTCGTGGGATCACAACTCTTAAGTAGTTACAGGTGCCTTTAAAAGCCCTGTGGTGTGAGCTGGTTTCCTCCCTCCTTAATTGAAGAAGGCTGGGGCAGCACCTGAGACCAGTCTGTGAGCAGATTGCTTCACTGGTCCTAACAAAGCCAGTCAGGAGGGTGTTTTTCAGAGGGGTTGTGGGTGATATCCCTGAGAATGGCAGAGACAAGAAGTTATTTTCTTTTATGCAATTGCCCTCACTGCCATTAAATTTTTAGATATGATATTTTTTTGCTGTTTTTTAAATACAAAATGCCTCATGGAAATCAGTGAGATGAAGATAAAGAGTTGAAATCTCTGTTTGTCCAATACCTGTCCAGAGCACATGGAAATCCCAGACATGTTGCTGACACAGCAAATCCTATGGACCCATTAAAGTGCACAAGCTAGATCTTAAAGGTTTTTGGAAATCTTGGCATTTCTTGGAGAAAATTTTACCCAATGACACTTGAATCAAATTATTTCAATGTTTTGTCTTACACTTCTCTTAGGAATTACCACAGCAAATAAAAATATTATGAAGAAATTATCTTCCTTAAGTGTTTGCTGTGAATTTAATGGAACTGGTCTCATTTGGAAGGTTTCCTGCCTATAAAAATGTTTTCTAAGTCCTAACTCATGGTCTGTGGCTATTCAAGCTGCTCACTGTCAGAAAAAACACCCATACCATTAGTGAATAACCCAGAACCCTCATTGAATCAGTTTTCATCTCCTTGTGTGGATGCAGTGAGAGTTGTTGGGAACTGGCACCACACATACGAGAACACAGATGTCCCAATATTCGTCCCAACAGGTGGGGAGAAATTTCACAGACTGCTGAAGACCTAGACATTGTAACAGTTGAAACTAATGGCATATTTTTAATAACTAGGGTAGAGGTTTTCACTCAAAGGAACTCTGAAATGCCACCCCCAGATTGTATGCTAGGGACCATGAGAGGAAACACAAATAAACCTTTACAAGTTTTATTGTCTCTAGAAAAGGGTTTATTGCACAAATCTGTGTGTGTGTATAAAGGTCTATTCCTTATTTAGTTCTTTGGGCAGCTTTTAGTGGGAGACACTTTACAACCTTGTTGGACATGAAAGAATATTGTGACCAGACAGCTGGGCAAATACCTTACCTTGGGAAAACCCCAGCTGGCATTTCCTGCCTCCTCACTGCCAATAAGCAGGAAGTTTTCACAGGCTGGTTCTCCATCTCCAAAGCTGCCTCCAGCCTTGCACTGCTCACACAGAGCTGAAGAGGAGCTGCAGACCCATGTGCACTACAGGGTTAACCAGGAGCCAGGCTGTAAAAGCAATTCCAGCCCTCACTAATCCCATCCACTGAGCTGTGAGTCTGTTCCCAAGCTTTCCCAGCACAGCTCATTGCTGCATGTGCCTTTATGTTATAGCAGAGTGCTTTATCTTTTGGCTGAATTTTTGTAGGGCTGTTGAATATAGTGATGTTTCAAGCTGCTCTGTCCAGATAAAGGACTGGGGCTGGACTTGTTGAAAATTAAGGATTTGTGTCCCCAGTCAGAGTGGTTTTCCTTCTGGCATGTGCTCAAAATGCCCGTAATCTGTGAGAACAAAAAAAGTTTCCAGAGTAGGATGCCTTAGATTTTATCATCACAGCTTGATCTACGTAGTGGCTTTTCTGCTGCTGATATCAATGTAGTCTCAGACATTTAGACATGGTCCTTTCTCTTCCAGGTTCACTCCCCTGGGACTTCTCTGGCTCACTGTTCTCTTGGAACTCCCTGACTCCTGTGCCCTCTGGAGAGGAGTTTGTCACACATGGGAGCTGCCTCAGGGTCAATGACCTCTGCCCACCTTGTACTGGTGCAACTGGAATAACCATGCTGAGGATGCTGATGATCAGAGTCTGATTTATAACTGAAGGACCCAGGAAAGTGGTGTGAGGGGAGAACAGGCTGGTAACTCTCTCTCACCAGTTGATCTGGATGCTCAGGACCCAGATTGACTCAGAAAGTTTCTAAAACACTTTTTCCATCTTCTTATTCCCATATCCCTGATTGCATCTTAGTCATGGCTGTACATGCTGGCTTCCTTTCCTCCCCAAATATTCCATTTAGTCTAACAAGACATTGCACTTAATTGCACTTAATTGTTTATCTGAACTGAAGCAGTAAACTGTTTAAATGATTCATCCATTAATATTCAAGGTGGGTGCTGCTTTCACACGTTGCACTGCGCGGAAAAACAAGAGACACACGAGTTATTTTAATGAATCAATAATTACTGCTCATAAAATGTTATGATGATAGGGCACATCACTATTTATTAGATAGTTATTTTAAGTTGTTTTGCTTAATTTGGTGACAAACACTGGAATTTAACTGTGAGAGGAAGGTGCATCTCCCCATCCCACTGTGAGTTTGTTTCTGGTACCCTACGCAGAGAGCAGTGCACTGAAGCATCGTCAGGAGAGGCAGGATGCCAGCCCACAGTACTGATATGCAGACCAGCATTCTGCCAACCCAGCCTGCAAATAACTTCATCCAGACCCAGTAGTTTCTGAAAAATAGAAAAGGGAAAACCCCCCTGATTGTTTGCTCAGGCACAGTGCACGGCAGCAGGATGGAAACTGTCTCTCTTGGCAGAGCATCTTGTTTCAGCCCCACTCACCCCTGCCTGTGCTCATTCCACACACTTGGCAATGGGACCCCTCTGTGTCCCGAACAAGGATCAATTCATCATGTGAAATAGGAAGGCATGAAGCCCACTCCCAGGAGTAATTGCTGGGAACATGGGGATTGAATGACTAAAGCCCCGTTTAAGTGGCAGGAATTCTGCCTTTCATTTCAGCGTGGTCAGGATTTACTTGCAAGAAAAGAGGGGAAGTTCCTAAGATTTCATTCAATTTGGATAAGTACCAGCAGTTTGTTTGGTTATCCCAGAGCCTTTTATCTGCAGTAAATACAAAAAGAAAAGGCCTTTGAGAAGACAGATTGAGAAGGTGTTAAATAAGTTGTTACCCTTTCCTTGTTCTGAGTTCAATCAGGCTGTTTTCATGGATAGAGTCTCTAAAAGGCTGCCTACATATGATGAAGAAGTAAATTGTGTTTAAGACTTTAATGATGGAAATTTGACTTGCTGCTTCTGGCTTACCCTGGCCAGGACAGTGGATTGATGCACGAGGGTCAGGCATTATTTTAGCTGAAGTGCTGTTGACAAATGATGATGAGTTTGCAGAAAATTGTTCAAGAGACATAAGCAGCTACAGCCAAGGAGTGTTTTTCCTTTATAAGAACTCGCCAAAATGTGATTCTGAGAAGCCTGTGCTTCAGTGAAACTTTGTCTCCTGACTTCTCACCTCCAAAAGTCTCCAGTTTCTGCCCAGAGTGGAACTCTTGTGATGCAGACAGTCGTCTGTTTCAGTGTAATTCTTGACTGCCAGAGAGGTTTGGTAACAGCCAGGAGACTGAATCAATATTTGCAACAATTACAAAGGAACTTTACCTTCAGACTTTCTGAGTTCAGATGGCTTTTAAATTTGTCAGAAATAGTTCTCCACCATCTCCTTGCAGGTTTTAGCAGTAGACCTGCACAGTCATGTGGAATAGGCAGATGGTCCAACCCTGCTACCTGTGCAGAGGTCACTCTGGGTTTGCATGATGCCACTTTGAAAAAGAAGTACAGGACTTTTGAGAACCTGAAACACATCTACTCAATATCATTTCATTCAGGTGCTCTGAGCAATGAATATTTTCATGCAGGTAATTTATTGTCCTTGAAAAATGTCCTATGGGAAAAAATATCATATGGTTGATTGTTCATGAACATTTAAAGAGTTTCCTATCTGGCAATTCTTTCTCCTCCTGACAGAATATCAATCCAGCCATTCTGTCAGCTCCCGTGCTTTAGTTTAGTTACTACCACAGTTACTGCTACAGCAGTAAAATTTATTGATCAGACATTCTTGCTTTACAAGGTAGAAATGGAAGGCTGTGACTGCTCAGTCCCCCACAGTGTGCAGTAACTCTCTTTGGAGGTGAAGAGCTTTGAATGTTTATGGAGCTGCAGACTGTGTTTTCCAAACTGGATGTTAGGAATGACAACCAAAAAAAGAATAATTGAGCAAGCAGGAAAGCTAAAAAAAATAGTGTTTGGGGTCTCACTAGCTGCTGTTCAGATATTGTCTGCCCCTGACTAGTGTAGACCTGGCAGTGAGCTCCATGGGATTCTCCCTTTCCCTCCCTGCTTTAGTTGATTCTCTCCCTGCTGCACAAGCCCTGTGAGGCAGCTGGAAAAACCCATTTGTGTGAAGTAACAGAACTGCAGAGCAGAGCCGTTGGGGTGAAGCTCTCTTCTGCTCCCAAGGCCAGGGCACTGCTTGGCATGCTGACCCTCAGCACCACCACCACCACTCCCAGCTCTGCTGCCGTGCTCCTGCTGCTGGCACGGAGAGCGGGAGGGAGCGAGGGGCACTGCTGGCCTTTGGCAGCTGTTGTCTCATTAGTTCTCCATTAATGAGAACATGTGACGCATTCCTATACCCCTCTAGCTGTCAAAGGCATTAAAATGCCCAGTGCCATCTGACTGGGAATGCGAAAGGCAGTGGTGGAAAGACAGGACATATTAAGCAACTCAGAAACCGAGGGGCCAGCTGGGATCTTAAGAGGGTGTCATTTGTAAGGCACAAGTGGGTCTAAGTGAGCACAAGGGAGGCTCTGACCCTGAGCACTGAAGCACATGCTTCTCTTTAAGCAGTTAGTAATTCCCCTAAATTCATTGACCAACTCTTTTCTGTGCCTAATGTTCCCTAGATAAAAAATAGAAGTGATAATATCAACTTGCCAGTTGTTGAGGCTTACAGGCTAAATGTGTGTGGAGTGCTTTGAGATAGAAACCTAGGAAACAGGCCCAAAGGGGACTCCAAGGGTACCAAATCTCTTAGGCACATCCACCACTTAATATCTTTGATAAATTTAGCAAGCTCCATCCTGAAACCTGTTAAATTTCTCATCCAAAGTATTTTGGCTAGCAAACTATTCACAAATGTTACCTTTCTGAGGGTTAGAAGCAGGGCTGTTAGTGTGGGCAAATGATGAAAAGATAAGAAAATGCATTTAGGGAAAGATTATCAGCTGCATTATGAGCCAAAAAGAACAAGTGTGCTCTGAACAGTCCATTTGCTTCCTGCCTGCTCTGGGCATCACTCCCCTGTCCTCTTCCATGGTTTGTGTCACTGTTCTCCCTCCAGCCATTATTGCCCCATTACTCCTTTCTGTTTTCTGCAGACACTGCTCCCTCCCCACCTTCTTCCTACTGATTTTTGGATCCTCTCCTCCTCCACCACCCGATTTTGAATATCAGAAATCCAGTGCCCCTTACAATCCAGAAACATGGCCATTTACCCTTTTGCACTGAGCTCCTGGAACCCTGTCAGCATTCAGCCACACCCCAGGATGGGGTCAGAAAAGCCTCTGGCTCCAGAGAAGACCCTCTACATTCCAGGAGATAGCATTTCTTCCCTTCATGCTGACAGATGGAATGATCTGTATGGGGAAAATGGAGAGCCCAGTGGAAGAGTGTGGGAAGAGTGGCTGTACCAGCACCCCCAGGCTGTCAAAAACCATCAGTGTGATGTTGACTGAGCCAGTGTTGGGAACCATGAAAGCAGGAAGGAGCCAAACATGCAGCAGTAGAACATTATTTTTCTTATTTTTTCAGTAATTATTTCCTAGGATGAGAATTTTCTTTTGCTCAGCATTTTAAAATTGAGGCCATTCTCTGTGCAGTGGTCACAATCTGCCCAACACTCACATCCGACAGAGGGGACAGGACCTGCTTTTGGATATCATCCATCAATGACAGATCCACACCACCGTGTGATGGAGGGCAAGGCAGGAAGGAAGGAGGGGGGAATGGGAGGTGCAGAGGGCTGGTAAACAGCACACAGAAATCTCATTTTCAGTTGCCAGCTCAAAAACAACCCCAGCTTGCTGTGGCCCAAAGCCATTTCCTGTTGAGTGTAATGACTTTGGTACTTGCTCTGCACTTATTAGACAGGCAACCAAAAGAAAACAACAGCAAAAAGCTGTCTTTGAAAATGAAGCAGGCATTGCTAACAGCCACTATCCATCTTAGTCTCCATTTCCCCCTGGAAACAGATCCCAGCAATTAGCAGGACACCCACACTTTTCATGGAAATAAAAAAAAAAGTTAAATAAACTCCAAACTTGCTGTGAACTTGTCTCTCTGTGAACATCAACAGAAGGAGTGAAGGGACCCTTCAAGCCTATGTAGTTCAGCCCCTCTGCAGTGAGCAGGGACATCTTCAACTTGATCAAATTGTTCAGAGCCCTATCCAATCTGGCCTTGAATGTCCCCAGGGATGGAGCATTGGGCAGCCCATGCCAGTGTTTCACTACCCTCACTGTAAAAAGCTTCCTCCTTGCATTTAATCTAAATTGACCCCTTCTCAGTGTAAAACTGAGAAGGGGTCAATTCCCCTTGTCCTCTTGCAACAGGTCCTGTTAGAAGCTTTTTCCCAAAAACACAGGTTTGTGCCCAGATTCTGAGTTCCCAACAAACCCACTGGCACCCCAAAGAGACAATTTGCTCCTTGGCAAAAACGCTGTGACCAGGCTGGTGTGGAGCCCTCCCGCAGCAGCCAGAGCTGCCCTGAGGCTGCTGCAGCAGCTGAATTCTCCTGCAGTCGGGAGAATGGCAGTCCCACAGCCATCCCCTTCCTGCTTGGGGTTGGATCAGGACAGTGAAGCAAAATACCCTTAATCCTGACCTGGCAGTGTTTGAGGGAGGCACTGTGTGTCTGTGCTGTTTTGCACACACCACCTTTACTTTTCCTCCACCTGACGAGCTCCAAACTGGCAGCCAGGAGTGATGGGGGATTCTTTCTCCTCAAACAGCTGTGCTGGCAGTGCTGATGAATGTTTCAGGATAACTAACGTCCTCCTCATCTCAGATTCCTCTGCACCTCTTAGCTTGTTCATGTGGAAATGGCTTAGCCCTGGATTTAGACAGCACTTCCTCTGCAGACTCACTTTCCCTGGTATTTGTCCATGTTATGGCATGTATCCATGTGAAAGAAAAAGTATGTTGAGGGTAATGGAGCAGAAGGACAGAGGGTCATCATTATTTTTTTAAGCTGCTTTGAGGATTCCAAAGAAACTACTTCCAACTGACAATTATGTAGGCATTTTGTTGTGGCTGCCCTGTGTGAGGAAGTTTGGCTCCACCACACCTTCTCCTCACTCAGATTGCTTTCACCTGAATTTTAATGATCCAAAAGACCCCTCAAACTTGAGAAAGATAAAATCAATAAAATGTTTAATGTGGAGAGATGACACAGGGTGACCCTGTTCTTTGTGGATGAAAATTGCCTCATTTAAAGATTTTCAGTTTGTGGATCTCCCTCAGCAATAAATTTGTTTTTCTGCCTTTTGCATTCACTTTAAATTTCAGGAGAAATTGGCTCCCACAATCAGGGCAGGGCAGGGAGATGGATCTGGACTGATTTTTTGCACAGACACTTCACAATCACCCAAGAGAGGTGTAGCTGTTGGAGTTTTCCAGCAGCACAGATCAGCTTCTCCATGAAGAGGAGAGTTGTCCTGGTGAATACTGAAGCTTTTGTCACTACCAAAACATCCACAATATTCCTTAATTCCTTCCTAGCTGAAGAGGTGGTGTGTAAAGGACTGGAGCTCTTCAAGGGAAGAAATGATATTTTGTCCCCAACAGAAAGCAGCTGATAATGAAATAGAAAAGCACAGACCCCACCATGCTGAACATCTGCATTTGGATTTTAATTCTCCATCCCTTTAGAATCCTGTTATAGCATTGTCCAAAGGCAGATAAAAAATTATGCCTTCTTTTGTTATGTCAGTGAGTTTTTAGCAGCGAGGGAAGCCTGTATCTTGCACACAGATGTTCTCTCTGATGTGAGGAGTTTGCCTGCCTTGGACCCTTGTAACTGCATTTGCTTTTGGCCCAGAAGAGGCAAGAGCAAGGCAAAAGAACTCCCCTTTCTGTTTCAGGTGATTGGGAGCCAAACAAACAGGCTGGGACCATGCCCAGAGGTTTTCATGGGGGCCCTGCCCACCCAGGAAAGGCTTGGTGCTCTCCTGTTCAGTCAGTGGGATGATCTCTGTCATGTGATTCCAAACCACTTGAAATAACCTGTCTGGATCTCTTGCAACAAAAGTCTTTCTTGTATTTTTACACATTGAGATACCATAGAATAGTACTGCAAAACCTGCATCCTGGAGGAAAATGATGGAATCAGAGATTTTTCTTCACTGTCAGGATGAAACTCATTGACTCTTATGATATGTCCTGTTTTTCTCAGGACTGAAGCTCCTTCATGATTAGACAGGAATCTCAGCTACAGAATTCCACAGAAAAGCTTGAATTCAATAGTAGAGTTTAGGAAGCAGAAGGTGCACTAAAAAAAGTTAAAATATCACACTTTCTTGGAATCTGACTCATGTGTTAGGGATGGTAGATTCTAGAAATGGTTAATTAGTAAAAACACTTGGGCTATTCTCAGCTAGAAAATCTTCTGTGCCAGGATCACAAAGGGCTAGGGTTTAATCTAATACACAGCAGCAGTGGGAATTATGGTCCCTGCTGTATTTCAATATCCAGTGAGCCACCTCTTGGCTGTGTTTGGATACCTCTATAGCCTTGCACTTAAGAAGCACAAGGGGTTTTACTTTCCTCTAAACCTGATTAATCAGTACCTGTGGAAGGCACAATGGATTTCAATACATTTTGTTAATGTACTAAGGGTCTTTTTTGTTTTTTACTTCTTTTAGAGCAAATGAGTACCCTCAATAGTCACTGCTATTGCATTTGGTTAACTGTGGCTCCTGCCCATAGAGAAATCCCACAAGTGCTGGACCAGTAGCTCTTGGGTGTCCTGCACCAGAATGCCCCTCCTCACCAAAGAGTTGTCCAACTGTTGTTGAGAATGGTGGTTAAAGATCAAAAGAGGTACCCTAAATCATATTTCTATTTTCTCAGGAGACGTTCTGTGTGAATAATAAAAAATCTGCAAATGTAAGAGACTCATACAAGAGGCTGAGTGACTCCCAAAGCTTTGGATCAATTAAAAAAGTAACCAACCCAATAAAGAATGGGTAAAAGAATTCTACTCTTTTCTACCTGCCATCAGTTTAAAACCTAACTGGAGCAAGTGGAATGGGAAACAAAATCTTTGACAGTTCATTCCAGAGCTACCCTTATGAAACACAAATCCTGCCATTTATTTTCCCTGTCCTTGATAAATACACACAAAAGAAGGGAAGATTTTAGAGCAGAAAATATCAATAATGTCTCAAGGGAGTCAGGCAAAATTGGTTTGTCTATTTACAAATCGATACATAAAACCCTCCACAAAGCTGGTACTTATTTGACTTTGATGCCTGAGCACTACTGAGGGTGTCAAGAGTCGTTCTCTGCACTGTGTAATGGCACAGAGAGGCAAAGCTGTCCTGCTGCATTTGGTTTCTTGTTTCCCACGTGTCCCTGTGCCAGCACAAGCCAAGAGGCCCCATGGGGTCATGGGCTGTGGAGGTGTGCTGAGCATCACTCCTGATGGGAATCCCACAGGGATATTCTTCATCTGCCCTCCCTGCCCCTCTGTTGCACTCAGAGGTAAAACAGAAGAGCTCAGGCCCTCCTGGCATCAGCATTTCCTGGAATATCAGCAGGATTTTGCAGAATGCTGTTTTCTCCTCTGCTGTATTCCCTAGGGCCTGGAAATAAGTGGAAAAAGCTATGCAGGCTCAACTGGGACAGGTGAGGTGGGTCAAGGCATTTACATGAAAACACAGGGAAGATATTAGCTGTAAACTCTGCTTCCACTTCCCTCAGTGAAGGCCACAATCTGCCCCTGGAAAAGGGGTGCTTTTGTATCCAAGCAAGACTTTAACAGGGGAAAGATGCCCAGAAAGCCCAAGGGCATTCTTCCTGCAATTCACTTGGAAATGCTTCCTGGAAAAGGAGTGAGTGAAGATGCAGAGGGAGAGATGATGCCTTGCATTAATCAATGGAGCAGAGCAGTTGTGGAGCAGCAGAGGGACAGCAGAAGACAGGCAGCCCTTGTCAGGGGCTGAGATAACGATGGCAAACCAGATAACCACGGTCACTAAACACAGCCAAGACCCCCAGCATCAATCTAAACCTACAATTACGAAAATATTGCCCTTAACAATTTGAAAACACCACTTGCAGGATGTACAATTAACCCTAAGAAATCAGCTAGAGAAAAACTGATTGGGTAGAAAGTCCATAAAATGGGGTCAACACCTTTTCTGTTTTCTCCATCAGGATTTAAAAAGACATAAAATCAGGGATATAAAGGCCAGCGGCAAGACATTTTTTTTTTTCTAAGCCAGCAGTAAACACCACACATCTTTCAGAAAATGAGACATGTCCCAAGGAATTTTAAATGGATCATTGCCTTTTATGAAACATTAGATGTGTCTGGAAGTTAACACTGAAAATTAGAATGCAGAGAATAGACAGACCACAGAAAAACATCATTAAGTGCAATGTATTGACTTTCCTTTCACAGTGGGGATAAGAGCATTATTGTTTAGGTAAGTGAATGGGAATTCAAATGGGAGGCCAAATCTACCTAGTTTTGGTTTGTTTTTTTTTTTCACAAGATGAAATTTGCTGCAATGTCCTGTATTACTGTATTATGCATTACTGCCTGGAGCAAAGTTTCTCTCCAAACAAATAGATGAAAATATTTTGAGAGACATCACAAAGGAGCTTAGAGCAATGAGCAAAAACCAAACAGGCGGTGTAAGCATGATTAATTTGTTTCTGCCTGCTCCTCCATTCAGAGAGGGATGAGCTGGGGAAAACACGGTTTATTTGCAAAAGGAGCAGATTCCTATCATGAAGAGAATGGGGAAAAAACTGCTTTCAATTCTTTTTGTTGTCTTTTGTGCAACAAATTCTCTGACACACAGATGTAAAACTTAAATCTCCCACATGCTGGAATGCTCTCACATTGCTATTTCCAGCAGTGGGCTGTGCTCAGATGTCTTTGTTCTCCATATCTCCCTTCCCCTCTTTGTGGCCTCTTTATTTGTGGTCTTCTACCTGTTGGTTGACAAATTGCTGTGAATGGGAAAGACTGGATCTCTGATAAAGGACTTTGGTGAGCAGAGATAGTGCTGGTGGCTTGTTCTATAAGGTGCTTCCTAAGCAATTTGTGCCACAGCTGGAACAGCCTCGGGTTACCAGCCTTTTTTTGAGTCTCAGATACTGCTGAGCAGTGCCCAGGTTAGGGAGGTGAGGTTGGGAGGTGAAGGCTGTCTGGACTCTGCCCTGCTGGCACAGCTGAGAGGGCAGTGGGTGGTGGTGAGAGGTCAGGGATTTACTGCAATGGTACAGCTCCTCACCCTGGTTTTGCTGCTGAACTGGAGGTGTAAGAACCATGCCCTGAATGCAGGAGCAGGAGCTCAGTGGTTTCAGGTGACCTACTTTCCACCCATCTCTGTTCTCATGAAGAAGAAGCTGTGGTGTCTCACTTGGACACACTTTCTGTGCAGTCTGGCTGTTGCAGGAGTTTTCCTGAATCTGACCCTCAGTTTTGCTGGGCTGCTGTTCCAGGGTGAGCAGTGGAGGTGCTGCTGCTCCTTCTGCTGCCCAGTGGGGCCGTGGGCTTCCAGGGCAGCAGCAGCCCCAGCTCCCTGTTCCTCAGGGGGGACCTGACCTTAGTGTCATTTTGGTCTCTCGTAGAGCTTTGTAACTCTTTTTTGTCCCTGAGAATAAGTCCTGATTGTGTTGATGATAAGTCCAGCAAGGGCAGCTCCCAGATGAATGGGAAAACATGTAAACCCCAAGGATTTGGAGGAAGACAATAGATTTTTCTCAAGGTTTGTGTGCTTTTATGGTGTGCTGAACACCAGTAAAAGTTTTATTTTAAACTATATTTAACCTGTATGGGGTGAGACGAAAATAGGTTGAATGCACCAGCCACAGGACTCTAGGTTATGGCATTTTTGTTCTTCAAATCACAATATAACCAGCTCTAAAGAAAACAGAAACACTGAAACAGCTTTCTGGGGACAAAGCACATTGCTTATTGCTCGGCTGTGGTTTAGAGGTTTGCTCCCTTTTCCTTCCCCCATTCATTGCTAAGTTATGTCTTCCCTCCTGGTAATTCACAATAAACACCTCAGGGATGGAGGGAATGATTGAAAAAACACAAAAACATTTGAAAGCCTTGACTCACTGCCAGCAAACCACCTTCCACTGCAGTTAAATATCTGTTTGCATTTGAATATTTGATGGAATCTGGTTGAACTCAAATGAAACTGTTGCTGGGAGAGAAATAATGCTACAGCAATCTATAGTAATGATCTGAAGTGGTGCCATTTGCAGAAATGGCCCTGCTATGGCTGCTGCATTGTAAATGAGACCACAGAAGCACACAGAGCCCATTAATGACAGAGAGAAGCCTGCAGGGAGCTGGGCACCCACAGCTCCAGGAGGCCCTCAGCTCCCATCCAGATGTGGAAATTTCCACTCAGCCCCTGACACGTAGGGATTGCCAGCCCCTCACACCTCCCAGCTGAGGAACCCCTGGGACCCTCCCTAACCCATTCCAGTGTGCAAAGACTGGGATTACTGAAAGCCTGGTCTTTCTGCAAGGGGCACACTGAGGAAGAAGTGGAGAGGCAGGATTTCTTCCCTCCTCTGATGGCTTCTGAAATGAGTTTCCCTGCAAACCACTAATCCCTTTGCTACTAAACAGTTTCACTTTTCCATCCTGCGATGGTTTTCCCTCCTGCTTTTCTCATACAGCTACCACAGTCAAGGATGGATCAGTTATAGGCTCCCTCGCAAAACATAAAACTCTAAGCAAAATGAAAAATTCTCTTGACTTAGTTGAAGATTCTGAGATTAAACCTGGAGCTAAAGCTGACCCAGAGGTCATCTCTGAACTCTGCAATGGCTAAAGATGTGCATCATTCACTTCTAAACTGGGTGAGATGCTACAGAGGTCACTGAACCAGGGGAAAGCACAACTGGTGAGGTGATAAATGGTGCCAAAATTCTTCCTCAAAGGAAAGAGGAGCCAAAGGAGAAGGGTAATCACATGTTTCGAGCAGCTGGCTTCACTCCAAGGGAAAAAGAGATGTTAGGCTGTCACCACTTCCTGCAGCATGGCTGAAGGAGTATTGGCAGGGAGAAGAAAGCAGGCATTTCGTCACAAGCTCACCTTGATCTTCTGAATAATTGCACTTCCATGAAATGTCATTCCCTGCCAACTCATAGGTGTTCCCATCTGTGTTTGTTGTCTCAGCTCTAGATATCACCTCGAAGGGGGTGGTTGTGGAGGCCCTTTCATTGAGCTGTTGCCAGGCTGAATGAAAAAAATTCTCATTTTTCCCATCTTTTCTCCCTGCCTCCATTCCATGCATGGCACTGCCAGTTAAATTGCTGGGAAGAAATGGGGTCTCCTCCTGTTTGGTTTTTGTTATTGGCACTGTAGATGGATGTGGGGAGTTTTCCACTCCAGCTTTCCCTGGATGCAGGAGAGGATTTAACCAGCACAGTGACTGCCCAAAGGGAGATGATCTTACCTCACATGGCAAAGAGCTGGTACTGTACCTGGAGAGAGGGACCATGAATAGGTTACTCACAGATCTGCTCCTTAACAGGCTTCCTTGTGTCTTCTTCTGAATTATCAGGCTCTGTCCCTCACCTGGCAGGGTGTCTGAGATGAGACAGGTCCTAGTCTAAGCTGATCTGGCTTTTTGGGCACTGGTTGCCAACAGCTGAGGCCTTCCATCAGAATCAAAGAATGACATTTCTTTCAGCAGTGACCATTTAAACCCAAATTATTTATGCAGGGAATTTATTAATTTAAAGAAGAAATTGTTAGTGGATCAGATTCTGAGAAATAGCTTTCACTCAGGACTTGCAGTACTGATCTCAGCCTTGTGCTGGCATGTGAGGTGTTTATTCAAGCTTGGCCCTTGAAAAGGGTCACCAAACCCCTGTCCCAGGGTATTTCTGTTTGCTTTCAATTGCAAATGAACATTGTATAAGGACTTAATCTCCAGTTTGCCTTGTAGAAATTGATTTATCACTTAATAACACCCTTGCTGTGATGGGGCAGAGCAGGCAGAGCCTGAGCAATAGCTCTATTGTGCTGTCAGTATAAATTAGGGCTAAAGATGTTATTCTTTAACCACAAGCTTTGGGGTTTCTGTGTTTTTTTTACAAGTACAATTTTCAGCTGACAAAAGGCTTCTTGCACAACAGATTCTTTCCTGTTTAGGGTTTCATCCCACACAGTTTTCACAGCCTTGATGCCCTCTGAATCTCCTGCAGGCAATACCATGCAGAGGAGAGGGGATCAAACTACAGGAAAGGCAGAGCCTGCTTTCTGCGCTGGAAATTGCAGTGTACAGCTATTGATGATAATTACAGGGAAAAGGCTCATTGATTTACAGTCAACTTTCTGAAAAATTGAGGTTTCAATAGAACTAGGGAGAGGAAAAAGTAATAAACTAAGACATCTGTTCTACTTTATCTGTTTTTAGAGAGGATAAAGCTGGCTTCAGGTGTCTGAGAGAGTCATGTTAAGCTTTAAGACAGAGTCAAGTCTGAAGAAAGAAGGAGCTTCACTTCTAAAGTACAGACTGGCTTATTTTTACTAGGATCTCACCCCAGGCTGAGTAGCTGAAATCTGAAATAAGAGTGCATCAGCTGTGTAGAGATGGCCTTGTCCTTAAACAAAGGTTCAGATGGAGCCAGGAGTAAGAGCAGGGTGCAGGGACCACGTCTGGGTTTCCTGATTTGGGAATAGCCTGAACGCGCTGTCGATCTCCTCCTCTGTAAGGAGATGAAACAGTGAGTAATGCTCAGTCAGAAATATTGAAATGCCAGATATAGATAGATGGAGTGGTAGCAGATCTATCTGAAGCCAAGAGCTCTTGATCTCCTGCCTGACTGCAGATGGAAGGATCCTGCTGTAGCTGTTGGTACAGGTTGGACATCCCAGGGAACAGGGAGTGCCACATTGGCAGCCTGGTGCTTCCATGCAGAGCAGCTGAATTAATACAAGTGGTGGCTAGGAATCAAGGAGGCCAGGTCTAGCTCAGGGGTTTTCCATGTCTGAAGACTTCTGCCTTTTTTTAATTCTGCATCTTCTTAACATCAGTTTTGTCTTTTGCATTCAGCTTCTGAGAAGCTCCCATCAGTTGTAGATTCCATAATCCCTGATTTCACCCAGTCCAGGATTTGAGCTTGGCATCAACCAGCCTGTAATTCCCCTGGCATAAACAGAAACTCTACAAAATTATATTAACCAGGGCTTATGGGGTTAACTTACTATGGCATAAAGACTCATAGAGGAGAGGAAAATTTATTTATAAGTTAACATTTTTATATACACACATGCATATATATATATTCATTAACTTGCTAGAATGTATATTGGGAGCATTTAATACATTCTCCAACAGCTGAGAAATTTCTGTTCAGCTCACGAATTCATCACCACAGTGAGTGATAATGAGCCTTTTGCTGTAAGATTTGCATCCTACAGCATCCCTGCATCCCTGGTGAAGGAGGGACTAGGAATCCAGGCTCTTCCTGATATTAACCTGCCTTCGCTCAGAGTATATATTTCTAAATTTGGCTAAACCAGCACATAAGGTTAGACAGAGAATGGAAAAAATAAATTAACTCTTGTCATTTTTGCTGTCTATAATGAACCATATTAAATTTGAAAGGTAAAAGTATTTTAAAGAGAAACTTAATTACTATCAATCAAAGAAGAAATGGTTCTAATCAAAGCCTTTCTAACATTTTGTTAAATCTTTCATACTCACAGTCTCTTTGGTCTGGCAGGACAGAGAATAAAATGTTGGGATTATATTACAAATAAATTTCTTTTAGAAAACAAATAATTTGCATATTTATTTGCCATTATTTCGCAGTACTTTTGGGATATCTTATTTCACTACTTAGTTAATTCATTTGTAGTAACATCTTTATTTTTATTCATGTCATGGTGATCTTGGAAATATTTTTTAAAATCCCTTTGGTTGTCTCAGTCATGACTTACCAAAACTTTTGCACTCAGGGCATATTCTAATCTACAAATTAACATTTCACAAGCATTCGAGGTCTTTTATACAAATAACAAGTAAAAATGGGAGGGTGAGGGTTTGGATGTCAAAGTAACTTGCTTTGTATGGAGGAAAGAGGAGGGCAGAGAGAGCTGCCCAGAAGAGCAGCCTCTCAGCAGCTCCATTTCTTGCTGTAACAGCCACTAGTGACCAAGATCCTCCAAAATCACACCTCTCCTCCTGTCTTATTTTTCAAACAAAATGCAAATCTGTTTCTAAAGGAGGGATTTACTGATCTTTATGATCTTTCCCTTCTTTTCCATTTATTTTGAAAGGAAAACACTATTTCTTAATAATAATTAAAAAATTAGTTGTGTCTTAGAGATACAGATTGGTGTCTCAATGACCAGTTTGGTATTCTGAACAAGGAAACACTGACCACATGCAATTTTTTCCTGTAGGTGAAAGAGATATTTTCTTTCCTGAAGTTCCCCACTGCCTTAAGAACACTTAAGAGAATATTTCCCTCCTTGCACTGATAGGACAGACATTCCAAATCTATCAAGCCGAAGGGGAAGCTGCAATCTTTCATTAGCTGCTGAAGAATGCACCACACCATCTAACTTCAAACAATCTGTCAAGAATATAATTAAGCCATCTTCTAAGTAAAAGTAATGATGTCCTGTATTTTCCCAGATGCTTTCATCCCTGCAAAGAATATATTTCAGAATTCGCAGACCTCCTCCTGTCTCCCTTTATTAAAATAAAGTTTAAAAAATGCCATGGCTGCATTGAGGAGATATATATATATATATATATATATATATATCTATTTATNATATATATATATATATATATATATATATTTATCTATTTATTTATTTATCTATCTATCTATCTATTTAACTATTTATTTATTTATTTATTTATTTATTTCTGTATCTCAGTGTTTATCAATGAGATCATTTTAGTATAGAATACACGGCTGGGTCATGTGCATGTGTATTCATGAACATGAGTTGGGCTCATGCCACCCTGCTGGTTTGCAGAACAATTTTAGCCCAGGAACTAGGGTCTCCTCTGTTCAGCTGAAATTCAAAATGTGCTTCAAACCCTCCAGGTATTGCAAAAGTATCCAAAACCCCTCTGAAACGGCAACAATCTTTATTTTTCTTCTTTTAATGTGGGAGGCCTCCTGTTTTTTAAATTACCACTTTAGGGACAGTTCTGTGAGTGCTCAGTGCAGAGACCTGAGTGGACACGAGCTGGCAGCAGGAGCCCTGCAGGGCGTGGGCAGCACTGGGAGCGTCAGTGCAGCCGAGCTGGGTGTTGGTGCCCAGCCCACACGCCCCTGGCATCTGCTCATCTCTTCATTTCAGCTCCTCTCTCCCTGCAGTCCCTGAGAGAATTGAGCCTTCATGCAGGCAGTGCTGGAAAATCAATATAAAGTATGGCCTCTTCTATTTTATTTATTTATTTGCTTTTATCTTTTTTAAGGGAAGTTAAAAAACCCATCTTTTGCTTGTTTGTCCCTTATGAGGGATTTTAAGGTAATCTTTCATCAGCTTTCCTTCCCACCACAGGAAAAAAAAGTCCCTCTCTTGCATTCTTACTTCAGGCAACTGAAGCATGAAATGGGAAATCTCATCTGCAGTGGAGAGCAAATGTGTAACCTTATTTATTAATTTCATGATCAGCTGAAGACTTTGATTTATTGGACAAGACCAGCCAGAGTGTTTTTGAATAAAAGCAAGAATAAAGATTACCTCTGGAGAAGGCTGCTGAATATCTTCTTTTGATTATTTACACAGAGATGCAATGAGAAATGTAGTTTAAAATCAAAAATAAAAACACTACAATACACTACAAACCCAGAATTCCTCATGTCTCTTTCCCTCCTGTGGGAAGTTTGAAGTTTCTCTTTGCAAGTCTCTCATCATGGCCTTGCTGACATTGCATTCCAGCCCACGTCTCCACCTGCAGATTGTGGAGTGCTGTACCTTGGATCTGTTTGATTTTGCTAAACTTGGCTGCCAACATGATGGGTTGAGACCCTGGAGTCCTGGCTTCAAGGTGCCTTTGGCAAAATGAGCAGAATTTAAAATATTTGCAAAGTGCTCACATAATGCTGTGAGCTCTTGGGCACTGTGGAAGTGCCTTGTATTTTCTTTGCAAATGGGATTTGCATGTATCTGAACATTTAAAATCTTGCAAGAAAAGGTGAAGTCACCACAGCCAGGCAGGAGACAGACTAAGAACATTATTTCACTGTATTTGGGAAACAGAAAACAGAAGCACTATCTTTCAAAAATCTACATTTTCCTCTGTTCCAGAGCAAATATACACTGAACCAGTTTCATATGAATTACTTTAAACTTGCAAAAATAGTAATATATCCAGGAGATTGGTGAAGGAGTTCCCTATGCAATGCTGGAGCCTGAGGTCTCAGGCATAAAATCAGGAGAATAGTAAAAATAGAGGATGGACCAGGCATGGATGTTGGCTTGGGTGGGTGCATGTCTCAGAATGGTGTTCCTGCTCCATTTCCTCAGGGCTTTTAGGGGATTATCTACTGATGGATAGGTTTTCATTAAGAGTGGACATATTTTCCAACATCTGATATTCACCCAGATGTTAATTCAGTGAAATATTCTGGTCTGGTTTATGCAGGGGAGTTGGCTGAGATCATCTTGACAGTCCCTTGTGGCACCATAATCCATAAGCCTTGCCAATAAATCACACCACTGCTCCAGTCTTCTCCATGGAATCAAACATGCAAAGGATGTGAAGAAGAGGATCAAATCTAGCCCTGATCTTTGTTCAAAGCTCCCCTTTTAAGAGGACCTGCATGTAATGAGTGATTCACCCACCTCACTTGACCCACCATTTAATCAATTAGGGAGAAATACAGACTGTCCTTATGGATGTGCACATATGCAGATCTCCTGTTTTATGCCTGTAAGGCAATTAAGCTCATAGGTATAAACCAATTATGCTTTAAAGTTTCCTTTTTCCTTAAGGGGAAGCCTGTGGCATTTAAAAATGCACATTTAGAGTCTTAAAGCCTGTGCTTTTGGTGGTGTTTAAGGGATGTGGGGCCGGAGGGTTAACTGAGTTAGATGGCTTTTCAGTCGGCATCAAAAAGAGCAGAAATGAGTCCCCGTTTGACAGCTTGGAGATAAACTGTAAATGTGAGACATAATTTATATGTATTTTAAAAATTCAACAACAACAGCAAATAATTCAAGGGACTCTAGCCAGCTGGTCTTCCTTCTAAAATGGGATGTGGCAAGCGGGGAGTCTTTGCACAGCGATGATGACATGCAGAAGCCTTCTATATAAATTTACACATTTATCAAGCCTTTGTGGAATAATAAGCTACAATCTAGCCAGCCTGGGGCAGTCTGCTGTAATTGTTATGATTTGTTTTCCAGATACAGTACAAATTCCTTGGTAATCTTTCCTGAATTTTAATAAGGGGAAGGGAAGACTTAATTAAAGAATCCTTTGTGCTCTTCTGTGGCGACTGCCATCTGCGAGTGCTTCATTCTGGGTCTTATCTCCATCCTACAGCCCCCAGCTCTGCCTTTGTGCAGGGTGCTGCTAACTTAGACTCGAGGAGGGAAATACCCACACTGAGAGGATTTTGGGAAACACAACCACTTTGGCATCTTCTGTGGAGAGGGAAAGACCCTTTGATCAGCCCTCCTGCATTAGAGGCAGCTTAATGGCATTTATATCAAGACAAATTAGGGAATACCCTGTTTACATATGAAAGAATCCAAAAACTTTTTTCTTTTTAAGAGGTATGTATAACATAATTGACTTGTACCAAGAGTAGTCTCTGGTGTTAATAGAGCCTTTTGTATCTTGACATAAATGGGTTTTTATTTTTACAGTGAAATAGGGAAGTATATCTATCCAGGGACTCTTAAGGCATATCCCAGAAGCTGTCAGTAAAGAGGTGAGCTTCTCCGATGCAGATCTGTACAGGAAAAATTGATGATTTCTTTGAAAATAAATCCTCCCTACTCACAGTTTTGGGAATAAGCAACTTTTATAATAGGAATTTTTAATTAAGCCTGGCTGCCCTTGCTTACAAGATCCTGAAAATCCAAATGATATGATGGATTTCTTCACAAGTATTACCCAGAAAATGTCTGGGATTTCAGAGTAGGATGTGTTTGACCACAGGCAAAAAGAATTCTAGAAGCTAACTCTCCTTGACTTGACACAGCAAGGGCAAGCTCCAGAGGCATCTTATGGAGCCCTTAGTCCCTCCTTGCAAGTATATATATTTTTATGTACCTTTTGCTATAAGAAATTAAATGAAATTAAATGTTTGGCCAACATCTCATTCTTTCTGTTCTGTTAAATGACACCCGTGAAAGCTTTACTAATTTCCCCTCTTTGTTACATTCCTACTCCCCTCTTTCCCATCCATCTACCCTACATGCCTGTGGGCTGAGAAGCTGCTTCGATATGGGAATCTTCAGCACTTCAATTGCAATTGCACTGTGAGTTCTTTCCTTCCATCCCTTCCTTAATCCCCCTTAGGAGCAGCCAGGATGTAATTATTAATCAGTCGCTGGAGAGTCAGGAGTGTAATCTCTAGATAACATCCATCCAACTTAAGCCTGCCCTTAACATGAGTGTTGGAGAAATGTCTTGGGACTTTGTGTCTTCTGTTACACCTTGATATGATCACACAGGAATCCTCATGGGAGTGGAGAAGAGCACTGGCAGACCTGAGAGCCAGGGTTTCATTTCTTCCTGACTGCACACACGGTGGGATGCCATTGCTTTAGCTGATGGGTGTGTGAAAGCCTGAACTCTGGAGGGGTTAATTTGGTAAAAGAAAAATTTATGCCCTAATGTATTTTTCTTCTTCTCCTTTTATCCATTTACATCAAAACTCTATCAAGAAAACTAGTCTCTTCTACATCTGGAAAAATTCAGTTTGTGTTTTATTTCTATTGCACTTTTGTGTCCTTTCAGCTCTGTTATCATAGATCAAAACAATCTAGGAGCATATGTTCCTATCAGATTTAATGTGTAGACTTCCTTAAATCTCTCAAAAGACCTTTCAGATCTAAACCTACATTTAAGTAAGCAATTAATTATTGCATAGCTCTTCCAATGAAAGCACAACTTGTTTTCAATTTAAACTGCAATTCCGGCTCTTTTGAAGTTTCTTGTCTGTTTATTCCAAGCTAGAGATTGTGCAAATTTGATCTCAGGCAGTACCTGTCAAATCATCAAAAGGCATTGGGGAGCCTCCACGTGTCAGGGAGAATCTCCAGTTCTTCACTCACCCCCGTGCAGTTCAGGGACCAGCAAATTCAGTCACACACATCAGTGTGTGCAAACCACTGAACTAAAACCTCTCTCTAAAACACTTAAAACACAGTATCTTGCCTAAAGGACACAGCCTTCCTATAAAAACAGGGGAAGAACATTTAATTAATCCTATGACACTACGAAATGTCAGGCAAGAGGGTGTCCTCGGGGAAGGAGAGGATTTGGGAGTGAAGTGTTTCTTGTCCTGGTTCATGAGTCAGGGACAAAAGTCAGGAGTGATTTTCTGCAGAGAGGAGGTATCTGTGATTCAGCTGTCACGTTGTCAACTGCTCCTGGAGCCCCAGTGCCCTGACAGGGTAGGGAAATACTTCCCACCAGAGCTGGGGGTGAAATATGTCTTTCTACTGGAAAACTCCAGGCAGTACCACAGCTTGTCATGCAGTAAATCGAGTTCACCGTGCAGAGCATCACCTGCTGCCAACCCAACAGAAGCCAAGCACAGAAAGCCCCATAAATACACAGAAAGAGCAGAGGATTAACGTAGGGCTTGTTGTGTTGGTTTTGGAAGGATGGTGTACAATTCATCACTTGGGGGCAATCACGAGAGGGATGTTTAAATTCCTCAGAGAGCACAGAGCTTATAAATAATAATGAACAGAATAAAATGCAAATGGCCTGGAAGGAATCAATAGTCATGAATGAAATCAGCCCTCAGATCCTAATTGAAATGAAAATGAAATGCATATTCAATATGTGCTTAATAGAATATACATAATATGAGCATCCTGAGCTAATGAACAAGATCTTTCCATCATGCAGATATACACAGGCAGGCCCCCCTCCTAGGAAGAGAATGCCAATAGATGCACCCAGCCTCACCATACCTCCATGAATTGCTATGTATATATACATATAGATTGAGGATAATGGAAACAATGAACTTTTAACCTCCGTTAGGTCTCAACCACAAACAGCCACAAAAAGAGCTGCTGTTGTTTCTGAATATCCATGAAACTGTGATAGGTATTTTGCATATTGCTCCAATATTAATTGAAGCTTTTGTTTGTGCTGTAAATAGCATATGCCAAGGCTTTATTCTCCTTTGTATTTCAGGCCATTTTGCAGTAGCTGATTAGGTGCCCACATGCTAATTGCTCTGGTTCCTTGGTAGCCCTTCCTAGGCCCTCCCTGACCCACACAGAAGAGTGGGAGCTGCTGCCCTTTGAATCTAATTACAAACAATTGAATTATTTCCTGCACAAGGCTGAGCTGGAGATCTCATGTTATCTCAAGAGAAAGCAGATGTGCACTTCTGTGGGGATGACTCGCCCCGTTATGCTAAACACTGGCACCCTCCCTTGCAGTAAGAAAAGAGCTCTCTGTTTGAAACCAGATTTCTGGTGTTTGTGACTTGGAAGAATGAGCAGCAGTGACAAGAACATCAGTGTCATGTGCAGAGGGTCTTGGCTAGGGCTGCAAATATCAGTTGTCATGAACACAAGCACTGCTGAGACAGGAGCAGGAGAGAGTCCATATCCCTTAGACCTGAGGAATCCTGACAGCTGGGTAGGCATGAGCCACCATGGCTCATGTAGGATCACCCTGCTGTCCCACTCCTCCTGTGTTGGAGAACACAAGTTAAAAGATGCCCAGCTCACTGCTGAAATGCTGATTACCCTTTGCCATGCTGGGTGCTTCACCCAGCAAAACCGAACTAGACATTCTGCTCTTGGGATAAAACCCCAAAAGCCAAGAGTCCTAATTGGAATTCTGCCACAGTTCAACCCCTCTGCTTCCAATTCCTCATTTCCACCCCACATCTGTCCTGAGGGTTGAGTGTTTGACATTACAATGTTTTGAAAATGTTCTAAATGTTCTGTGCTAAATCCAATCTGAAAGTACCTAACTGTTAAACAGATGGAGCTTATTTTATTGCTTTGCAAAGCAAATGTCATCTGTATTGAATTTCTTGCCTTGTCTGCTAACAGAATTCTTCTCTCTGATTTTATTTTTCCATTCCTGTAGAGACAGGGCTGTTAGGGAGGGAGCTGAACACAATAATTTAAGGGCTAAAAATCTCTTTCTTGCTTTAGTATCCAGCATTAATGTTACTGCCTCATCACTACTGAGCCAGAATCCCAACTGGATATTAGACTGATGAGGTCTTTATCCCAGACCCATTACTGCATGGAAACACATTCCTCTGAATATGCACTTCATGACTGGATGGGGGCACTCACTGACAGGGAAAAATGTGTGTTCTAAGTGCAGCAGAAAGCTGAAGTAAAGTCATCCCTCCCTTAACACAGCACAACAGCTCTTCTGCCATAGTGAAGGCTTTGCTAAGGGCCACTCAGCTAAGCTAAGGGCCATTAAGTTGCCATACACATCTCAGTGGGTTTTCCTCATGGGAAAAATGGCTGAAAATTATCACTGGTGTAAACTATAAGGCTGCAGCTTGTGCTCCTGCCCCTTGCTGACAGCTCAGCACTGGAGAATGCCTGCAGAGAGCAGTGTGGTGCTCCTGGCTGGGCTGCTGGGGGGATTGCTCTTGCCCATCCCACTGTCCCACTGTCCCTCTGCCCTGTCTCAGCATCTCCATTCTCAGATGTGAGCAGAGCTCTTTGGGAGGACCTTTAAACAAAAGCTGTTCTCGCAGCCATCTGAGTAACTCTTCCTGTTGTATTCCTTTCTCTTCCAGCAGACATTGTCTGTAGCTGTTGCTTTGTAATTTTTCTCCTTATTTACTGGCTCCAGGCAGTGGAAGGCCAAAAAAAGGGAGAACATTGAGATGATGGACCTCTCTTCATCACCTGGCCAGCACCCTGCTTCCCAGAAATGGTGCACTGGGTTCCAATCCTTCCTCCCTGGGACTCTACAGCCTCTGCACCTTCAGGAGTGTGGCTTTAAGTCATAAGCAATAAGCCTGGAAACACTTGAATCTATTATAGGTGCTGCTGCCAGGTACAGCAGATGCTATCTGTTAGATTTTACTTTCCCAGATATTCTTCTGATTCATAAAACATTCACAAAACATTGTGGAGCCCTATTTTGTTGACCCTTCTTTGCTGCTGTGTTGCTTTTGTGTGGAAATGTGTATGAATGACTACAGAACTGGCCTGCTTTGTTAATATCTTGGTTGGCCAGAACATTTTTGGATAACCCACGGATAGTCCTGAGGAGACTTCAAGGCATCAGGAAGTGATTTTCCAGATGAGAAGTAGAAAGAAATAAGCATAAAGCTGTTCTGGGCTATATACAAATTCCCATGGATGCAAACAATCAAAATGGAGAAGAATGAATTCAATTAAAGAGCATTCAAGCTTAAGCCTTGTTTTAGGATTTTTTAAGTGATAACTCATGCAAGCTACACTGCATTGGAATTTCCTTGGATTTTTTTTCTTTGTATTTCTTTTTCCCAAGTAAGACAATTCCTCAGTTAAAAGGATCAGAACACTCTGAAATAATTGTTGAGAAGTTATTCCTCTTGCTGTTCTCCCCAGGGAGCAACACTCCAGGGCAGATGCTGGTCCCAAAGCAGCTGGAGACATCTCAGCTCTCAGGATGTGGCACTCAGCACATCTCTCAGTGCTGGGATGAAGGAGAGGAGAACTATATGGAGGGTCTGGAGCATATGTTGGTGGTGCTGACCCTGGCAGGGGCAAATGTGAGCCCAGGCTGAGTGCTGGTAGCTGGGAGTGTCACAGCTTGCAGGGAAGCCACATTCCTGACATCCCTGCCTGGAGGGGACACATGGCAGTGCAGCTGAGCCCAGGCCTGACAACCTGACCCCACACCTCCCCTACCAAAGGGCCACTGCTGGTGGGTACTGAGAGCAAACTGAGGGATGTGAGAATAATCAGCTGAAATTTCCCTCCTTTTGGCATATCAAATATTCATGTGATATACACTAAAAAGACGTTTCTGTTTCTAAATCCACCTCATGCTATTTAGAAGAGGGACAGGAGTCATTCATGTTATACACAGAGGTGGATGGGAGGGGGGTTCTGAGAGCTTCAGGGAAAATTCTTACAATAAAATCTGATCTACAGTCAGTAAAACATTCATCATCATCACCCCTTCCTCACCAAGTGGCCCTCATCTTCTATTTCTAGACTTGGTGTGAGGATTATCAGCTTTTCGTTACACCAATGTCACCCTCATCTTTTGGAAGACTTTTGTTGCAGTGACAGTACCAAGATCAGTTTAGCACTTGTCATGCTGGCTTCAGATTTTTTTTAAGCACAAAAAAAATTATTTTAAACAGTAAAATTACCAGATGGGAAGCTAATTTAATAAGTTGATAATATCTTTTCATTTTAATTAGAAGACTGCACATAGAGCTGTCTTCTTGAAATACAACCTGACACAACTGCAATATTCCTAAGCTGCTAGATCTGATTTTGTTTTCCAAGTAGGAAGTTAAGAGTACTTTAATTTCTTTAAAAGTATGTTGGAGGGGATAACATTTCATTTACAAGGTCATTCTTTGAGGAAGACTGATTCAGGCACTCTGAGACATGGAAAATGAAAAATTTAAAACCAACTGAATTGAAAAACAGTTATGACCATCAAATGAAATAAGCAAATAAAAGCTGCAAAGGAACAGCCCAGTTTTGCCACCTGAACCTTTGTTATTTTTCTACAAGCCATGTAGAAATGCTACTGCAATTCACAATACAGAGCTTATTTTAATATTCTGCTCTGTCTACACTTATTCCACGGTTGGCAGAGCTGGGCTTTTTCTCAATATTGTCAAGGTCTTTCCATCTTAAAAATAGTGCAAAAAACCAGACTGACTGGAAGTGAATGCAGAATTCACGGAGAGAACAAATACCCACAAAATTCACCAGTGTCTGATGAATATCAAGATATACTCACTAGAAAGAAGATTATGTAGACCACTCCCCCCCAGTCGTAAATGGATGTTCTATTTTTACTTATACCTTCTTCCTAACTCTGATTCCAGTGAAGGGATTAATAAATTATTTTTTAAATTCCATTTTTGTCCATGAGGCAATCTCAGAAACTTATTAATGGACAGGAAATATTGGCCTATAGTAATATGGTTAAGATGCATATTACTTTACAAACATTTTACCTGGGTTCAGATTAAGATTTTTAAGTCACAGAATAAATTATTTCTCACTCTTTACTTGCCAGACATTGAGTACCTAGAACAAATCAGAGGGGAAATAACACTTGCTGTGTTTTACCTACGAGAAAAGTTGTGGTAGAACATTTCACAGGGAAGTTTTGGGTAAAATTGCATCTATTTTTTGTGTGGTGAGTAGAAAGTTCCCCATCTGCAGATATATTTGAGTTACAGGGACAACAGCGATTTTATCAAGAGGAAATGGGAGCAAGGGAAAAATTACCTGCTTCTAAAGAAAAACATCAATTTTTTCCCCCACCTCCTAATGCACGGGATGTAGTCAATATGAAATATTGTTCCTCAGCTGCCTCAGCATGCATGTCTGCTACACCAGCACTTTCCTGGCTTGATTTCATTTCAAAGCCCATGCAGACTCCATTCTCCCTCTGCTATAGTTCTGTAACTGATTCGTGTTTCAAGTAATATTTTTCTGTTTCCCTCAAGAGTAAAAATCAGAGCTGGCTCCTGTGGGCAGTAGCTGATTTTCACATGAGCTAGAAGCAAACCTTAGGGTTCATTCCACACATATTCTTTTGTAAGTGTGTCTAGATTGATTGAAACATGCAAAAAAGCATCACCTACACCTGTCATCAGCACAGCATTTATCTAGGAAAAAAGGCTTGCAGATTAAAATGATCCTGGGAATAACTGCAAATCCAATATGAAAAAAAATCAAGTGACCTCCTTTTAAATACCACAGAAACATATCAGCAAACCTTTTCTATTAGGCTGGAAAATAAATATCCATCCACTCATGGTCAAATTTCAAATGAACATGATCTAACTAATCAATTTTTGTTTATTTAACACGCTCTAACTACTCGAGTAAATCTAAATTAATGGCATGAGTAATTGGATTCATTTAAGACCTTGCATTTCCTTTCCTTATGCTCTGCTGCTTGCCACTGCTTAAATGGGAGAAGCCAAACCATTTTTTCCGTGGGCCACACAGACAAAACACTGATCACCAGAATTTGGGTCCCAGGTGCCCTTTTCTGAATTACCCTCTCCCATGTGGCATAGCCAATGATTAAACCTGCCAGATATTCTAAAGTTCCAGAACAATTTAAACCCGAGGTTTCTAGCAAAGAGAAGATAATGTGTACAGAAGAGAAACTACCCCGTGTCATTCCCACTAGTGGGAGAGAGGTTAGTTTGAGGTTAACAACAAGACTTTGGAGGCCTTTGCCTGTGGTATAAAGGTCTTCTGGCACACAGCTGAGCCTCTGGGCTGTACCTCAGCCAAAGTGGGATGTGATGTGTCCTCCTGCCTCTGCTGTAATTCATGGAGTGAGACATTGCTTACTGGGGATTGCACTGGAGCCCTGGTATGCACGGGGTTGATTTTACAGAGGTTGAAGTTGATAGTGGTTTGTACCTCAGGGCCTGGGATCTCTTCTTTCATAATCAAGTCTGCTCTCCTGCAGGCTTCCTTCCTTCTCCTAACAGGTAAAACTCCTCATGTCTGTCCTGTCCCAGGAATCCACTAGCAGTGATGGTTCTACACGTGGACAGTGCTTACCTACTCCATTCTTTCCTGGGAATATGGTTCTGCAGAGCTGTGTGAGACTACAGCAGCTTTCTTTTCTGTACAGCAGGTAATTTGTGTCAGCCTTTGTCTTAGGAGCCTGGAGCTTCACATGCTCAAAGCAGGTTTGCTTGGCAGGAATTTAAAACATTTTTTATGTCTTGGAGGAGTTTTTCCACTTACAGTTTGCTAAAGTGGTGTCTAAGGAAAGAATCACTCCATTTTGACTACTCCTGTTTACATTGAAGTGGCCTTATAAATCAGCCCATTCCTGTCAATCCTTTTCTGCCACACTCATAGAGGAGATCCTAAAACTCACCTTCCACCAGTGGCCTCCTCTCCTCACATGCCCTGCAGCCCTTGACACTCCTCTCATCCAGCAGCTTCTTCAAACAGCAACAGAGAGCCCTCCACTCTGCTTTCTACAGCTGCTCTGTCCCTTTTCTAAGCCAAAAGCACAGACTCCAGGCATTCAGCTTTATTCCCAAACACAGAACATATCTTCCTGCCTTTTTCTGCTGCTGCTCTAACCAACCTGTTGTAGTGCAGGTCTGGGCCAGCTCTTCCCTGCTGCTCCTCTCTCCTTCAAGCTCTCCAGCAGGTTTCAGTCCAGCCTGGAGTCATCTCCACTGCCATCCCTAGGAAAATTCCTTGGTGCAGACAGTTCATGACCAGGTCTAGTATGGTTTGCAGACTGCACCCAGCCTCTGCTGCAGGAGGGAAAATATCTGCCCAGAGAGTCTGGCTCTAAATACACAGTGGCATTACTTCCAGAGCCTTGACTGCAAAAATTAACTTTTTTCTCCCTTGAGTTCTCACTGCCAATGCTCATGCACAGAACTGCTGAAAACTGGGGTGCTTTCTATTCTGGAGGCGAGGAGGGAGAGGAGGAGAGCTCCTCTGCAGCACCTGGGCATCATTTAACCCAGCCCTGGGGATTCTGCTGCTCCTGTAATTCCGTTATTCAATTAGTAACCAAGAACAACTGCATTCTTCTTTCATCCCATGGTAAAGAAGGCTGGTGCTGCCTGTTGTAGCTCTATTTATAGCTTCCCTACACCCCCCTGCTCTCTCTCACAGGCAAACCAAGGAACAAGCTGGAGGCTGCTGCCTGGAGAAAGGGCGTTCTTTAGGTAGGGGCTGGGATGTGGGGTTTTGATAATACAGTGTCACTACCCAGGGAATATCTCTTAGAGCCTGTCTCTTCTCTCTCAAGATGCTTTTTTGATAGACTAAGCCTTTTTATGGAAATATAACACTTTTCACCTAAAATGTTGAGGGTTTTGAAAGGCAAATTTGGATCCAAAAGGGAAAGAAAAAGAATGTTACTTCTACCAGAGTATTTCTGAGAGAGAACAATCACCTTCTGGGCCTTCTCAGCAGTTCTGTCCTTTCTGTGTTTTGGTAAAAATTGCTCAGCAGTGATGCAAATTCCTGGAGCCTGGACCCCTTAGCCCAGATGAAAATGGTGTGAAGAGTGTCAGGGTGGAGGCAGGAGAGCAGGACAAGGCAGGGGGTTTTGATCAGGAGCAAACTGGGTTGTTAAAATGGCACATTTTCTAACCAGCAGCAGAACTGCTGGCTCTGGTTTAGATTATTGTTCCTTGCCTTCCATGGGCACTGGCAGGCTATAAATAAACCCACAAACCTTACTGCCAGAGAAAGCTAATTCCTGTTGCATTTACTGATGTTTAGGGCATTCTTTTCACAGCAGATGAAATCACTGGAGTGTTTGCTGTGATTTGGTTTATAACAGCTTAAATCAGAGCTTTGCTTGGACCAGCTCCCAGCATTCCCTTTGTTGTTGGATCAGCTATCCCAGAGTGAATTCTCAAGGGGCCAAAGGAAGTAAGTGCCCACACTGACTTTGGTCATCAGGATGCCCACATTTGCCTTACAAATGCAAACTTTGAAAAAGTACACCCTGTTTTCAACAAGAATCCTACTGAACAGACTTCTAAACTGGGGAGGTTTTTTTTTTTTTCCTTGGGCTCTTACTTGAAATCTTCCTTTGGCTTTTGGTCCGTGCAGCAGGGGAGAGGTGCCAGTGTTGAGAACACCTGAAAAGCAATTAAAGGCAGCAGCTGCTGAGGGACTGCTTCTTTATTGCCCTCCACTGAAAAGGTTCATGGAAAACTATTTGTTTTCCCATAGCTGCTGAAGAAAATGTTAGACAAGTTGTAGCTCTGTGCAGAGGTTTGTGCCTGCTCTAACCTCTTGCATCCATTTGATATCTGCAAATCTATTGGCAAATTATTTCCTATCTGCTTTTCACACTTGCTAGATTCCTGGGATGAGAGAGTCTTTATTTCTTTGCAGGGCTGAACTATAGTCAACTAGATTAGAAAATGTTACTTCCTGATAGATTTTTTTCCCTTTTAGCTGCCTACAGAATGCTATACCGAGGTGTACTGAGAAAAATAAATTCCACACCAGAGATATGATTTTTCTATTAACCTTCTCACCCTAAACTTCTTCAGAGACGTTCATTTTTTCCCCCTGGATTTCTATATAGTTTTTCCATAAGAGCTGAAGAAGTTTGCAGAAACCAGCCATTCTTAAGAGAATTTCTTCATGCTCATATATTTATACATTGCTTTCAAAATCAGATTCCTTGTAAATATACAACTGTATTATAGATGAGGCCTTGTGAGGCTCAGTGGATACATTACAGAGCCCTTCATTGCCAGGCTTTGGTGAAACACAGCTTTGTTGTGTTACTGGTACAAGCTGCAGGAAAAGACATCCAGGAGCTGGTGTCACACATGGTTCTCTACAGAAATCTGGCATTTGACAAGAACTGGAATGGGAAAAGAAATGGTACTTTGGGGACTGAGGATTCACCAGCCCATGTGGAGTGAGTCTGCAGCACTTCTTGGCCAAGTTCAGCAGCAAACGAGTGCACCTATAAAACCCTGTCACTGCTACAAACAGGGATGTGAAGGCAGGTGCAATTAATCAAACTTTTTGAAATATGTAAAAATTCCATTTCATAGGCAGCTGAAAACTGCCCTAGAGGAGTTCATCCCCATTCCAAAGGCAGAGTTCCCACGTTTTGATTGCATGAGTATTTGAAGAACAATACACAGAGCGCTGCTATCGGAGAGGTATCTGCAATCACAGACTAATGCAACCCTGTTACTTGGTGGTTTTGTTGTTTTTTTTCTTTCCTTGATATTTTCTCTTTCTCTCACTCTTTCCTTGTGGTTTATTATGTCCTATCAAGCATTAATTTCACCACTGATAAATAAAATTTCCTACTGACTGGGGTGCAACAGCAGTCAGGCCAGGTTTACACTTCCAGTTTAATAAAACCAGTGAGAAGGATTTGTTAAATCAATGAAAGAAAAATGCAGGAGAAGAATTTCAAGGATCTCTGAGTTCATGGGCATGATTGCCTAAGATGGAAGTAATAGCTTTGATTTCTTCTGGTATGAGCAGTGTTCTCATGACCCTCACACAGTAACAGTGGTCCTACTTTGCTTCTTTATAATGGATTGATATTTATTGCCTAGGATTTGGGATTTTTATCCTGAAATCTGGAGATCTATTAATTTCAAGATAACTTATGGCTACACATAAATCTAGTAATTCAAGACAGCTTTCAGTAAAGGGCCAATGTGGAGATGACTCCCTTGAATTTTGGCTCTGAATGTTAGCAGGTTGACTTATTTCTCTTCTGCAGGCATACAACAAATTTGTTAATCTTACTGCAACAGTGACATATCAATGTTTTGTGTTGGTAACTATTATATTAGAAAAATGGAGATTCAGAAATCTCTCTAGTTGTTAGTGGTTGCTGTGGACAATGGACTAGAGCATGATTTTTACCAAGATGTAAAAATGTAGATGTGTTTGACTTCACACTGCTTTCCTTCTCCCTGGTGTGTTATTTGTGGTGTTCTGTTGCACTCATTCTTTGGAGAGAAAAAAGGATTCACCAAATAAAATGGTTTTCACCCATCCACATTTCATTGTGCTGTAATGCTGTTATTTTCCCCCTAAATTTTATTCATCCTTTGTCTAGTATTTATGGGACTTTGAGGATAAACACAGCAATAAAAAAAGAATTCTCTGGAGACTCTTCAGTCTTCCACAGTTATAACAAAGAGCAGAACTGCATGTAGGGGCTGTAAGGAGATGCATAAAAGGGACCATGATTTGGCAGGCAGAGGTTTTGATAGGTTTTCTTATTCCTGTGCTTTTTAAAAACTTATTCCCTTTAGATGTTCCCCACACCCCATCCCATGGCAGCTCAGGATACACAGGCAGACATACACAGACACTGTTACCAAGGCAGCAGCAGCACACAGACATCCTGCTGCTACCATGACAGCAAATGTTATATGGTTTTTATATACATATTTGTGCACACATCTGTCCTGGCTTTAGGCCTAAATCCCACAAGTCAATGCCAGAAGCTGTGCAGTAATTTAAGACCATGGAGTTAGGCTGAATGTGGTGAAAGTTAAGCACATGTCTTAACTTGCTTCTTGATGGGAACTTTCTTATCCAAATAAAACTGGGAGGAAAAAGATGGTCAGAAAGCCAGGAGCAGTCAGATCAATCAGGGAAAGTGAGAGCAAGTAGTCACCCTCTGCCACAGCTTCCCAGGCAAACAGGGCCAAATCCTTGGAGCCACTGTGTCCTCCAAGGGGTCTCCAAGTCAGGGTGTTCCTTGGCCATCTCCAAGTAACACCCAAAGGACAGTGCAAATACTTTTAAATTTTGCCCACGATCCAGAAGGCTTGTTGCATTATGATTTTGTCCCAATAGATACAAATATTGCCCCTCATTATCTATAACCCCTGAAGTTTTGTGGGTTTTGATTTCTTTTTCTTCAAATAATTAGGCCTGTTTTCTGTTGGCAGCCATCACATTTGCCTACACGAGGCCAAGTCTTTCCAAGTTTATTAGATTTATTATTTCCAAGAAATAGCTTTCATAACCAGAGGTGCCCATTAGTTCCCCAGCTATTTCCTGTCTTATCCCCAGGTTTTTGCCCATGCCAGATTCCCATGCAGGGCTGGTCTCATTTTACAGAAAGAGCCTCCTTCTCTATGGAGGACACCAACTGCTCTGACCCCTCCCAGATCTAATGATGACTTTAAATCACAGAGCACAGCAATTACCCCTGCACATGTCACAAACCAGGTCCACAGAATAATTTACTCTCTCTGCTTTTAATTTTGTCCTTCTTCTGCATCCTATAAAGGTCCCTATTATGCTGCCAGTGTTTTGGTGCCTGTTACTTATTTTATTTACTGCTGAGAAATGAAAATATGTGTAAATACATAAATAGATAATACAAGAAATATTGCTTCTGTGACATAAATCTGAGTCTTTCATGGCTCTTGCATCAAATGAATGGTCCAATGGGTCAGGCAGCTTCAGCCAATCTCCCAGCACCCCATGACATTTAAATATAATTTAGCTTTCAGGGTTAGGGGGGGAAGAGAAACTGAATGAGTTATGAAAATACAAATTAAACCACACTACCATTGCTTTACAACAGCCTGTGCCATACTAAACAGCTGACGTGAGACCTTGTCATGTTACCTTTACATTTATGTAAACTTACTTCAGTTAAAAAGAGAGCAGGAAAAGAAAAATCAATTGAAACAGAAGACAGAGATTTAATTTAGCTGGGGGGAAATCAGATCAAGGAAGGCAAATGATGAAGATAAACTGTAGAGAGAGAGTGGCTGTCTGATGTTCATTAGAATTAATTAACAGCATTCTGCTCCTCTGGGACCCAGGGGGCTGAGCAGGGTGGGATTTGTTGCTGCTCCAAGAATGAAATAGAAACACAGACCAAAAGAAAAGGGAACCAGGGGTTCTCTTTAACACTACAGTGGGTTTAAAGATCTAGGTGTGGATGGACAGAAGTGAGGTGGTTTAAGCACAGCCCTTCCTCAGCACAGCTGTGGTGGAAAAAGGCAGTGACTGATGGATTACTGCATTGAGAGTGTACCTGGGAAAATGAGATTTATGTGATCCATGCTGTGTATGCAACTGTCTGTGTCTGCCTCTGTAAAAATCATTATGTCTACTGGCTGATTTGAATGAGATACCTGAACACTCTGAAAGATGCAAAGTTCCCAGAAAGAAATAGTCCAGCAGGTAGAAAAGTGTCTGTATCTAGGTTCAGGCTGATACTAGGACTGAACTCAAATTCCTTGTGAGACCTTAGAGAATCAGCATTAGTCAGAGGTATTATTAACATCCCAGCACTGCCAAGCCCACCACTTACCCATGTCCTCAAGTGCCACATCTACCCCTCTTCCCAACACCTGCAGGGTTAGTGACTTCATCACTACCCTGGGCAGCCTCTTCCAGTGCTTGACAACCCTAGCAAAGAAATTTTTCCTCACATTCAGTCTAAACTTCCCCCAGGACACCATGAAGCTATTTCTTCTTGTGCTGTCCCTTGTAACTTGGGAGGAGAGCCTGACCCCCACCTGGCTGCCCCCTGCATTCAGGGAGTTGCAGAGAGCAAGCAGGTCACTCCAGAGCATCTTTTTCCTCAGGCTGAACCCCCCCTTCCAGCTCCCTCAGCTGCTTCTCATCAGACATGTGCTCCAGTTCCTTCACCAGCTCCATTTCTCTGGAGACATTCCAGAACCTCAATGTCCTTGTACTGAGGGGCCCAGAACCACCCCCAGGATTTGAGGTGCAGCCTCACCAGTGCCAAGTACAGAGGACTGTCCTAGGTTACAACCAAGACAAGGACAATTACTGCTCTTGTCCTGCTGGCCACACTGTGGCTGACACAAGCCAGGATGCTGTCAGCCTTTTTGGCCACCTGGGCCTGCTGCCAGCTCACATTCTGCTGCAATCCAGACAATTAAACACGGGATAATCCAAATACCAGACACAAAATGGCAGGAAGGAGGTTCCATAAATTCATGTAAGTTTTTTCCCCCTCATCTCTCACCACAAAGTCCTGCCAGGGAGCCTGTTCATGCCAGCCCTGAAGATCCTGTGCCTGCCCTTGGTGTGTGCTAGGGGAGAAGAGGCAGCAGCCTGGGAGTGCGAGCAAACCAACAGACTGGCTTCCAAGAACACGGGAGGCAGCTGAGTGTGGAAGGAAACAAACTTTGTTTGTTTGTTTTGGACTGAAAAGGAAGGCTTATTTTAAGCTTCAAAGGATTTTTTTGAGGGATGGAAGATACCAGCCTTTACCAAATGCAGGGGAAAACTGACTTTTCAAAACCTGGAGGGGATCAGGGCTTAAACAAACAGAGTGGCTGAAATTAAACCATGCAAATGTACTTGACAGATTCCCTGTTCAGAAAATGGTGCCCAAGAACAAATAGTTCTTTGGCTGTTGAAATGTTACAGGATATTGGCAGCCTAAAGAAATGAAAATAACCCTGTGAATAAGGACATTCTGCATCCCCTGAGCTGCTCTGCTCCTGCCCTGTGGTCAGGGGGTGTGAGCACTCTCAAGATGGTGATGACTGAATGATATATGAAGTCCCTTTTTCAAAGGATGCTTCAATGTACCTGCATCTGTCTGGCTGATTCCAGCCAGCCATGGCACCAGTCTCTGAAGACTGTTCCACATGATGTCTGTTCATTACATAACAGCAGAGCGTGGGCCACTATAATCTTCATTTACTGCCTCTCCCAGCAGTTTAGAGAGGGGACAAATGTGAACGAGTTACATGGACTGCTCAGTTCAGCATTCAAGAGCAAGGGGATGGGGACAAACCAGAAGATCATGTTGGTCCCCTGCTTAGATCTGTCCCTCCAAATCTGCTGCAAACTCAAGCCTCCAGAGCTGATCCTTCCAGGTGAGCAAGCTGATTCTGTCAGATTGGGAAGATGTGATGTTGGGAAAAAAGGCCTCTTCATTAGGATCATTTTGCCATGGAACAACATGCATAAGAAATTCCTTAGCTGGACATCGACTTGAAAAGCAGGAAACTGAGGGGAAGGAGCAAGAACTCTTGGACTGCACTCTGACAATCTGAAAATTCGCCAGGCATTTCGACTATCAAGTTACCCCAAAACACATGAGCAGTATGAAGCATGAAAGTAAAGCAAGATCTGAATTTGATGGGTCAATCTCTTCAGTGATTTGATTGCACTAAATTCAATCTTCCGTTCAGAGAGGTGTCACAGAGCTGAAAATTGAAGTTCAGCTACAGAAATTGAGTCTCAGGAAGGCAAGAAAGCAGCAAAGCATAAAGGGAAAAGAAAATAATTTCTTAAATAACTTCCTCTATGATTCCTCTAGCTAAAGCCAGTGTTTGCCAAGAGATAATCCATAGCTTTGCCTCCTGTGCTTTGGACAGGGAGTAATTGGAGGCCACACTTGGAAACCCCAGCATCCAACAGCCAAGTATGAACTGTATTGCTGAGGAATTTCTTTCATGACTAATCCAGCTGACTGTTCTGGTAGGAGACAGAGCCCTTTCCTCCTTGGGGGAAAGGAAACTCAGTCTGGGCCATGGTTTACACACATCAGAGATCCTGAGGGCAATGGTCAGTGGCAGTTTGATGCCACGGAGACATTCACTCACCAGGAGCAGGTGCTCACTCATCACTGGGGCTGAAGAGGGAATGGATAGAAAATAAACAGCTCTCAGTGTGTTAGCAGAGACCCCAGCCAAACTGGACATTGCTACAGGTGGCATTAATTTCCAGGGCTACCACCTATCTTGGAACAGTTGTGGTTCTCCAGGAGCAAAGGCCATGGCTCTGTGTGGTCCTTGGAGCCAGTTCATGTCTCAGTATGAGGAGTTCTGTTCTGTCCTATGAAGATACAAAAGTTTTGTCTTTTCTACACTGAAAAATATTAAAACAAGAGAAAGTCTGAATTCACCTTTCTGCAGGAGGTATGGGATTTCCTCCCTTCCCAGCCTGGGAAAGCTCTTGCAGGCATGGGAGAGATTATGAGTAGTAGTTACAACAGTATTTATGCATTGTATTTTAAAACATTTTGCTTGAAGCGTTCTGCAAAGAACCAATATTACAGTAATAAGCAACAATTTAGAAATGATCATCAAAGTGGAAAACCAAGATAGATATAACATAAAGAGCCAAAGGGCATCATTAGTAGGAGGGGGAAGATTCCCTTTGGAATGCATGATGCAGAAAATTCCTATTGAGAGCTGACTTCCACCTGATCCTTCTTCCCTTAGAGAAAAATGTGCATTAGAATTTAACGTTGCAATTTCTATGTTAGAATTCAAAAAGCAAACACATCTCTGAGCTTCTGCTTGTTTTAAGATCTTGTTCACCCTACTTCTCTTAGGTCTTAAACATCTTTAACAGCTTGTAAAGGAGAACACAGCTCTCTTCACTGCACCAGGGGTCAAAAATGTTTTCTGCTCTTGCTTAAGTGAAAGATCAAGATTTTCATGGACTTGGGCCACAGTTGTACTGTGTATGGCCACATAGTCCCATAGCAGTGACACAAGCAGAGAAGAGGAATAGCTTTAAAGTATTATAGACACAATTCACCATGCTTTTTATGTTACCATGACTGTACAGATTCTTACAGCAATCAAGGTTTTTCATTAAAACCCATTTTTAAGAGAACATTCATTTTCACTGGAGAGAAAAATGTTAAAGACAAATCTGTTTTCCATAAAGTCTGGGCACATTGTAAGAAAAAAATTGGAGTCCTGAAAGAAAATATTTTAATTTTCAGCCAGAAAATACTGGCCAAAGTTCCAAAATCTCAGCTTCATACGAAATACGAAAAACAAAAATTTAAATGTTTGGTGAAGACTTTTCCTCTTCCTCTGGGTCATCTTTACCAGGTCACTTCTACAAGCTATGTTCCTTCTCTTCTCTTCCTTGATTGCTCCAGAACATCCCTTCCCAATTCTGCCTTTCCCTGGAATTTCTCACCTCTGCAATTTTAACTCCACAGTCCCTTGATGCAGCAGGAGCCTGGGAAAGCCCCAGAGGCTGCTGATTTGGGGCACCAACTCTGTCATGCTGCCACCTGAGAATCCTCTCACCAGTGCTGAACTCCTTCTAAGGCAGCTTTTACATCAGTTTGTATGTGGTGTCCTTCACTCTGCTATTTACGGAGTTCAAGGATAAAAGATTTAATATTCACATCAAACTTTTCATTTCAGACTTCTCTAAGCTTCATCCAGTTAAGCTGAACTGGGTGTACAAACTGTTCAGTTTATGTGAAACTTCTGATAGAGCATCCAGTTTTGTTTTAAAGAACATGAAAGATGGGACAACCATGACACTAAATTATTTTGCTGCTTAAGCTTTCTTCCTGTTTAAATGTTTATGTCTTCTGTTTGGATTGAATTTTTTTAGTATTTTGACATTTATTTTTTAAGTATTTTCCCCAGAACCACACACAGATCTAGTGGTTGTCGTTATTGTAAATCATCCTTTGGGTCCTAATATATTTTAAAATGTCTGAGTTCTGCCAGCTGTGGCTTTTTTTCCTTTGTGCTTTTCATTCTCACAGAAGTTTTTCACAGTTCTTGATGGGATGGTTGATCATGCCTCTTATTTTCCACATGTAACACTGTGTGTGTATGTATAGCATGCATATATATATTCTGCATGTTTATTTTCTGGCAGCTGGCTGCCACTAAGATGCCCTTAGCTGAGGCTATTGGGTGGTGGCTCTGGCCTCATCTATTTGAGACAGCAGGAACTCCTCAATTTTAGGACCCTATTTACCTCTACTGAGCTGTGTCTGGTACTTCTGGGGATTCTGCTGGTCATTGAGTAAATGCTGTAGGTAATTTCAAAGTCATTGGCAAAATGTCTTCTGGACATACCAGCACTGACCCTTTGTGAGGCAGCAAAGGTGCCCCTGAGTGCATCAAGGACTCTCTTTCCTCCCTCATCCAAGCAGCTGAGCACGTCTCTGCCTTGAAGAGCTCAGTGTGGGAGGCAGCTGGGCCGGCAGGCAGAGCCAGCCCTGGCACGGGGTGCTGGGGAAGGCTGACCAACAAGCCACAGGTTCCCCTGTGCCACATTGTCAAAAGCAATGTTCCCATTTAGTCACTCACAGTCGCTGTCTTTCAAGCCTCATTGAACTCCAACAGAGGTGAAAAAGTCTCTGGGATGAACGTGGTCTTCATCTGCAGGACAGAGACATTTAGAGGAGGTCACTGCCATCCCTCTGGCTTGGGGTAAGGCTGAAATAACTCCTGTCAACCCCATGATGAAAACAGGACGGAGGAACACTGCTAACAACAGGCAGCCACCAACACTTCCAAAACTCTCCTCTGAAATAAGGCCACTGGGCTGTCTCTGAATCTTGCTGTGGGTGTGTGTGGTGTTGTGAGCTGCAGGTCCCTGGGTATTAGGGGCTGTCTGGAGCAGTGAGGGGCCCTGCAGCTGCCAGACCCCAGCTGAGGGTGACAGCTGTAGAGGCATCATTGCTGTCCTCTTCCCACTGCTCCTGCTCCCAGCTACAGCCGCCTCCTTGGTTCAGTTTAGTTTATGTGTGACATAATTTCCCCATAAAACAGGGCTGATTGTAAATCGAGATGGAAATGGATTTGCATGAAATTCACTTTAATTAATTAGCTAAATGTTTGCAAAGTGCTTTGAAGATGTAAAACTCCATACAAGTGTTCAGCGGTTCTAATAATAAAATAACAATAATTAATTTCCCCAGGAAACGTGTGTACAGCATGTGCTCAGAATATTCCCATCCAAGAACATTAAAAAAAATAACCCCACTTTACCTCTGACATTTTATTGAGGACTGAGTACTGCAATAAAATAAATTAATTCATTTATTCATCCATGGAGACTTCAGTTTGGCTCTAGTTTAAAAAGGAAAATAGCAGCACTAGTACCCATTAGTCAATGTGACAGAACAGAAGTATAATTTAGAGCAGTTAAGCAAGACAGGGCTGTTAAACAACGAGGCATTTGATAAGGGGACCAAGTATCTCTGCTTTCAGCTTTCCCATAAAAGCAGTATGGCCCTGCAATAAGGTGGCCTGCAGTGACTCAAAATCTGGATGTTATTTTGAGTATATTAGCTATGGAGGAGGCAGGCAGAAACCTGGGCTGTTATGGATGCTTATACACATTGCTCCTGAATCGGAAACTCTGCTCCCTTCCCTTGGAGAAAGTGTTCATTTCAGTGCTTGCATTCCCTTGGATTTGATTTCTGCAAACATTTGGTCAGATTTCTGCATGTAAGAAGTTAGTGAGAAAAAAAGGCCATTGCAAAAGCTCATGCAAATACATGTTTGCCAGAGGATTTGCTCCTCCAGCAAATGCTTCCAGCATTTCAAGGTTGCCTTGAAGGCTCTGTGGTTTACAGCAAACCTTCAGCTCAGGAGTCAATGCTGCCCCACCAGGATTGTGTACTCTAAGGGAAACTGGGCTAGATTGTCCTCACTCTGAAGGAAGGAGTTGACAATGTCAGCTGCCTGACAGGTTTTCACTTGAAATTGCTCAGACCTGTTAATTTGCCTGTGACATGCCACCAAATGCATCTGCTGGAGCAGGTCACCTCAGAGACTCAAGGGCAGGGCAGAGAAGATCTGTGGATGGGCTGATTCCTCCCTGCATTTTTCATGCCTTATACAAGTGCAGAGATGAGTGGTGAAAGTTTTTGTCATTAATCAGTAGCTTATACCCAGAGCATTAGGGATTTTAAAGCTGAGGAGATAATGTGACAAATGAAAAAAATGATGTGAATTAGCGGAAAACTGACTTTTCCCCTCGATACTAATTCATTTCTATGGCAAGGGTGCACTTTCAGAGCACAATCAAATTCATTAAGAGGTTTTGATGGATATGGAGAGACAAGAAAACACCATTTATCACTCAGAAAAGCTTCACAAAGCACAAGAAGGGCCCCTTTATGGAGTCATAACTGCAGAAGATGTCATCTGTCAGGGAGCCTGTGTGATGGCTCTCCCTCCCCAAGTGGGGATGTGCAGATTGCGAGTGAGGCTTTAAACTTCTCTCCAGAGCCTGAGTTCAGGAGTTTGTTTTCAGTGTATTTTAGAAATAAAATCAGAGAAGAAAAGTAGGGCAGTTGGGCTGGTTTCTGCAGAGGGACTTTGCCACCCAATTCAGCAAGGAATTGTGTGAGATTCACCTGACTCCTCTGTCTCAGAGCAGAATTTTATGACAAAAACCATCTGTTTTGTTCCCAGCAGTTATGTAGAGTGTTACATAACAAGAAGCACTAAAATGAGACACTCAAACAAAAACAAACTTGTACTTTATCTCCCTGTCTATAAGCAAATTGAGTGAGAGCAAGTGATTTTAGATGCAACTCTACCTCCTTACTAAAGCAGAGGAGATATTCATGCTCCACCAGAAGCATTCAAAAGAATAGCTGAGGCCAGCCATTTTCCCTAAATTAAATACTTAAAAGTTTGCTAAAAACTGGAAGAATATCTGACAGTCATCAGCATGAATTTTCTTGAAGATGATGACTGGAGTAAGTAGAAAGACCTGAAGGTTTTGAGCATGCAAAAATAATATAACTTTACCCTGACTCTGCATTCATCCTGCTTCTGGAGAGAAGCAATGGGGAATTTGAAATCTCCCTACAACCTCAACTTCCTGACTGAATAAAAAGAACACCACAGACCTGCTGAATTTGACTGTTATTGAAAAATTCCTATCTATGGACTAAGGGATTTAGCCCTTGGAAATCCAACTTGTATTTGCAGAGCTGTTTCCTGACCTTTTCTGCAAGCAAGGTAGTCACGAGCAGTAAGATCAAAGGGCTGATGAATGTCTGATGTGAAGAGAAAAGAAACGGCTTCGGGCTCTTTCCCTTAGAGACTGATGAACACTCATTTCCGGTTAATTTAATAGGATCTATGGTGAAAAACGGACTCCTGTACACAGTACATTGAACACAATCTCTTACATTTTCTCTGCTTAAGTGGATGGTCTGTTCTAGTGAGCCTCTGTCTCAGCAGACACTAAATATTATGTTTGTCAGATGAATGTACCTCTTCAGGAGCTCAGTTTGCAGGCGCTGAGTGCACTCCAGATGGCAGATGTTCATTTGGGATGGATACGGAAGCCCAGACACCTGCCTGGTTTGGGACAAGTGGAAGAGGTGACCCAAGCCTCCAGGGAGGTAAACCAGCCAAATTTAATTGATTTTGGTGTAGCAGCAGCAATTGTGGTGCCTGATGATCCCAGCTGGATGCTCCAGACCAGTTGACTGTGGAGCAATTAAAGCAAAGGGATCAAGAAGGGATGTGTTTTAAGGCAGCAACACCAGCACCAGGCTTAAAGCTGACAAGTGAAGTTTAATAATGCATTTCATGACACGTGAGCATTTTATTCCTGAGCCATCACTGAGGACTGTGTTTTGGCATAGTAACTGAGCCATGCACCTCGAGGGAACAGGAATGATCCTGAGGGGAACAGCTCTGTGGGTCCAGCTCTCCTGGTGAGCCTCTCAGCACTGACTCCTGCACATTTCACAGGAGAGAGGAGCACACAAATGTGCCCTCACTGGTAGTTCCTAGCCCAAACTTCTCTATACAAAAGCAAAACTCAGCTAAATTTGACAAAGACATTTTTGGCTGCTTCCTACCTGTGAAGTAATAATCTATCTCTGTGGAGAATGACTTTGGGAGGGACATAATGAAAGGAAGGAGGGAAAAAGTTGGCATTATTTAAGGAAATCTGTTTAGTGAAGCTAAGCATGTCATCTAGATCTTCATTTTGCATGTGTCAAGTGTAAGAAGATTGTACTTGCAGTAGACAAGAGCCCATGCTGAAGCCCAGGTATCTACATTAATGTGACCAACTGTTTTAGGGTTTTCTTCACTGGGACATTATTACTATCTAACCCTTTCAGCTGCTAATTTCCTGTGTTTTGCAGGATGGTGAGCAAGGTACAGGGAAGGAAGGAAGTTCTTAGAGGAGAATGGGGCATTTTACTGCATTTTACTGCAGTAAGTAATTACTAATTTAATTATTTCATATAATCTCTGCCTTTGATGGTTATCATCAACATAAAAATACTCTGCAAAAGCATAGTTTCTCAGACCTCAGAAAATAAAGAATCAAATGATGATTGGAGCCATCAACTTCAACATCTGTGTCTCTGCTTCTTTTGTCCAATTCCTTTACGGGGCTCAAGTTTATGTGGATTTCTTCTCTAAATCCACCGAGCAGAGTCAGGGCCACAAGGAAGACTGTTCTCTGCTCTTTTAGGAGCTAAACAAAGGCTGGAACAATAATAGAACCATAGAATGTCCTGGGTTGGAAGGGATCCACAAGGAGCATTGCTAATCTATTTCATTGTGACTGGGGTGGTCAGGGCTGTAAAATGGTTCAGTGCTTAACTGCACTTTTATAACCCTCTACAGGAGACAGAGGATGCCAGAAAGCCTCTGCATTTACCACTGCAGAGGAAGTGGAAGGAGACATGCTCCTAAAAGTGCAGTTTACCAGGGGAAGCTGCAGCAGCTATATCTGTGCTAGCAAAGGGCTCTTCCCTCAAGTTCAGCCTAGGATTCACCCTCTCTTTTTCCTGGAACTCAGACAGTTCCACATTGGATCAAACTCATAGGAGATGCTACCAGGTTGGTCTCTGACAGCTGGAACTACTCCAAGGATACTACAGACTGCTTCTGTTGTAGCAGATCTGAATTGCATGAAGAGGAACAGAAAGTTTGCCATGATTACCCTCTGCAGATCAGGACTGAGAAGCTGCTCTGCAGATGTCCCTTCCTGTCCTGTTCACTGCTATCACTTCACTGTTTTCTTATCCTGCATTCTGTTTTCTCTTGATTTAGTCTTCAGTCATGAGCACTTTCATACTACCTTTCATGTCCTGGAATGGTGGTACAACGTGGCCCTCAGTTTTAAATACCCCACAGGATACCTGCTGTGCCTCACAGACACTGTCCCCACCAGCTGGGACAAAACTTCTGCTTCAATCTGAGAAATGCAGGTGCCAGCAAAATGAGGAGCTGCAGTTCTTCTTCTCTCTAAATCCTATTGTTGGTCTCAGTGGTAATAAATCAGTGTTTAAAACACTGTAGCTTTTCATCATCCATTAGACTAAACATCCGGTACTCATCTATTTTCCTTCTGCAGTATCATTGTCTTTGTGAGTCGAAATTAATTGATTTCTTTGTATTGGGTTGGGTTTCATAAGAAGACTAAATATTCCCAGGAGATGAAAACATGAAGTGAGTGGTGTGTGTGTGCAAAATAGATTTCCATCTAGATAAGGGGGAAGTGAGAGTTCAATACAGAGCTGCTGTTGTAATTCTGGAGACACAGGAAAACCACAAAATTGCCATTTGTGCAACATGGGAACAGGTTGCTCAGAGAAGCTGTGGCTGCTCCATCACTGGAACTGTTAAAAGTCAGGCTGGATGTCCCTGCCCATGGCAGAGGGTTTGGCCTAGATGATCTTTGAATGTCCTCTTCAACCCAAACCAGTCTGGGATTATATGGGGCCTCTTATGTAGGTACAGAAGTCTCTATTTTATAAATAAAGTGGAAATCCAGGATGGAAGTTAAATTGTTTGAGAGAGACCAAACAACAGACAAAATAAATAATCTTTAAGAAAACTGAGGAATTCTGGATGTCACTCTTAAGGTCTCCCTTTTGAACCATGTTTTCATGTGAATGTGTAAGAAAACAAAATCAACGATAAAATAAGCTTCAATCATAAGTCAATGAAGCTGAGGGGGCAGCAGGTCTCTCTGTTTTTCCTCTCAAAATCAAAACCCAAAAAGACAAGGAAAGTTCAATTTCTGTCCAGTAAAGGGCCATTATTGTGTCTGACAATGACAGGTTTTGCATACACAGACACACAACGTGCATGCACAGGCATACAAAGCTGTTCCATAATAACAGGTTTTCTGGCTCAGTCTCAAAGCTGACATAAATGAGAAGACTGGGAGCTTCTCTTCTGCTATTTTATGGACTGTGAATATGATTGCACTTGTCCTGATGATCCTTCCATTTGGCCATCATTCATAACCATCAGACAGACTGCCCCTCACAGAGAACGGACACATCCATGCCCAGGAGCCCATCAGACAGAGTCAACACATCACTCTAAACATATGCACAGTGACCCAACACGTGTTTTTCTCCCTTCTTTCCTTAATTTAAAATAGTTTTTCCTCTTTTCATTCCCTTTTCACCTGGTCCCTGGATGGAAATTGCACTGCTAGGAAGGCAGGCACACCAGCTGCTCTGTAACTCTCTCCATTTATCTCTTTTAGGTCCTGAGTCAGTCAGGTGCTTTTGTGCATGCTGAACAATAAGCACCTGCTTGAATCCATCCTTATTCAATGAAACATTCAAAACTCATTGTAAGCTCACTTAACTCAAGCAGAGTTAAACACAGTTAATGCCATGCTTAAAATTCAGCCCAGTTGTGTAGTGGTTTGCCAAATCATTATTCGGCACTGGATTGCAATGCAGGCCTAAGTGACCTCCAAAAAGCTGCTCATTACAGTTGTTCATAGCAGTGAGGGGCAAATACCTAAAGGTGCAGTTAAGGAAATGTACCCACCTTCAGATCTTTGCCATTAACAAGCAAAAGCTCAAGGAAGATGAGAGAAGAAGATTCAATTTGTTCTCCAAATTTCAGATAGGCTCTGAGGAATAAATGCACAAAATGCTGCTTTAAGTTTTGAGATTAGCAATTATTCCCAGCTGCCATAAAAGCCAGACAAGTTCCATATATTTCATTTTAGCTGCCTAAAAACTAAACTTGCATGTTACAAAATCTGAAGGTAACGTAGAGATATTTGCTTGTAGCTGCCTACCTACAATTTACAGCACTTGAAAATTCATCCTCTAATAAAATGATTTGAGTGGAAACCATTCAGGGTCTCAGTTATGCTCCTGACTTGTCATGACCAACTGAGATAACTCATCAGTAACACAAGCAGTCCATGTGCACATCAACAGCAGCAGAAACAGCCCCTGGAGAATGTTCAGTGGGCTGGTTATGGGCAGGTCTGTGCCAGGGTACAGGGAGGGAGGAGTCCAAAGCTGTACCTACACCATCCATATCCTCAAGAACATACAGGCACTAAAACTGCCTGATTCTGCTCTACAGAAAACCTGTCTGAACCATCTGTTCTCTGAGAGCTTGTTGACCAGTGCACAACTGGAGTGGCAATGCCTAATGGGAGGTGTCTAATGGGCAGATGAAGAGAGCAAGCTGAACAGCTCAGCCTCTGACTATTAAAAACTGGCTTTAGTTGGGCTGCCTGGCTGAACTGCCAATGATTCAGCTATTGGAGAGCTGAAGATGTTTATCTATAAATAGGTTTAGGGATTTTTGTCAAATTTCAACACTTTGATTCTTTCTAACCCTCTATAAAATCCACCTGGTCTCTGGATCTGCTTGGAGCTCTGTGAAGATCACACTAAGACAATGAGAGCCACAAAAGTACAATTTTGGTAATGGGAAGTATTTAAGTCTATCTTTTATTTTCTCTTAGATGCAGCCCTTAGTACTGATATCACAAGAAACATCTGCAAGTTCTTTCAGAGTGCAAGGAATCTCTCAGGTCAGGTATGAAATGGAAGAAGCAAGAGCTCAGCACCAGCCATGCTGTCTGCAGGCAGCCTCCCTCGGTGTCCCACTTCTTCCTGCTCTCGAGGAACCCTTATGCTTTGAAAGAGCTCCAATGGAGCACAATTCCTCTGCCTCACAGTACAGTCACTACAAGCTCACCAGAGGTGACTCTGCACCATTTCCCCTGTTCAAAATATCTGCTGAGATGTTTGTGTTTGTCTCTGGGTGTGAAACTTCTCCTCAGCCAGGACCCTGTAAAAAGCTTTGCTGCAAGGCATCAGTGGAGCCCTAAACTGGTTAAATGAGCGATGAGACAGGAGGTACAACCTCCACAGGAGGGAAATCATGACAACACAGCTTGCAAAGAGTAGCAGACGCCACCATGCTCACCCAGAGCTTGCCAAAGGGCTTGTTTGTTAGTTCCCTCCATTGCCTTTTTCCATGTGCACGATTGCTCACGCTCACAAAGCCAATGAGCAACTGCATAAACACACACATGCTCAAACCCATCCACACTGTGCTCCTTCTGCCAGCTGGAAAAGGAGGGCTGGAGGGTTTCTTGTTTTCTCTGTTTCTTACCCCCACAGAAAAGTCCGGGATACCAAACAACAACCTGTATAGAGAAGATAGAGCAGTTTAAAATGGACAAAAATACCTGGAACAATCTCATCTGCTTGGCCCAGGAGGAGCTGCTATTTCACTTCAATGGCTGCTGAAGCTGTAGGTGTCTCCCTTAGTCTCAGCAGTGATTTTCGTTTCTTAATTAATCAATTACACATGTAACTGTGGTCCATTAGCAAGGCAGATGACTGTCTTCAGACACTGATTACTGGTTTCGGAAGAGCCCAAAAATATTTCAGTAGGATGAATAAATTTCCTCTGTGAGGTTTTAATGAGACCATTCAGCCTTTTTTCTTTTTTTAAAAGACAAGAACTGAAATGGGCATCATAAACCAACTCCACCTACATGATGCACAGGGGAAAAACAACAGGCCCCAGTTCCAGACCCTGTCTGCACTTAATTGTACTTGGAAGAGTATATAATGGAGGACTAATGGTACCTATGTGTTTAGCTCACTTAGCAGTGCAGAGGGGATGATTTCCTATACACAGTATAGCACTTTGGTTGGCTGTTTTAGAAGACAATGATGAGGATACATACATTAATAATAGACTGCCATGATTAGTATGTCCTGAGTTATAAACCCCAGCTGGTCATGACCATAATTATTAATAATAACAGTAAACTGCATTTCTAAATCACGACCCCGAGAGCTACCAGAGTCTGTTTATATAATATACACTTATTGCAGTAAGTCTAATTTCTCAGTGTATAAATACTGAGGGGCATTTTCTCAGTGTGGGGGCACATTTTCAAAGAAGCAAAAGTTCAGTTCTTAGAGCAGCTAAGTCTACTCTGCTGCACACAAAAATACAGCCAGGATTCCAGTACTTAATTCTCTGGACTCTTCCCATAGTATGCACATTGTGTCTGTTCATTTCATTAATCTGTTATTGACAAGAAGATCTCAGGACTTTGATTATAAATCTCATCTGGAAGTCTGAAAGCCTCTCCTCTCCAGCAACTGCTTGTCCCTGGGTCACTGCTACTATTATATGCTCATTTACATTTACATATTCTGCTTGGAGGTTGCATTGTATTTGCTTTCTCCTGTTTTTCTTCCTGACACTGAAGATAAAAACAGCAATCAACACAGGACATCAGCAAGGGCTCACAGCTGGCCCCACCCCCATTACCTTCAGCCTTTCTCAATGTTTCCCTGATTATTTTCCAAACCGAGAGGCTTAAGCTGTGAAATTCCTGAAAAATTAGTTCTGAGCTCAAGTGCTAAAAATATACATTTCATGTAATGCTGGAAAGAAGACAGGGTGATCCCCGCTCTACTTTTGCCAAAGCATCTCTGAAATCCCAATAAATTAAACTTCTTATTCAATCAGTGTTGCCAAGTGGATGGGTACAAGCAGCTCCAGCAGTGAGCAAATAAATTGGCCATATTCTGAGATTTATTCTGGTAGCGTTTTTGCTGATAAGGGAGACATCAGAGTCTTTTATTCCTGCTGGACCAGTGTCCTACATCCCCCCTGGACACATCTCCAGAACTCCTGGTTCTACCCCAAGCTACAGAGTCAACTGGGCTTTGACTCCCCTTTCCTTTAAGGATATGTAGATATTACTCAGGAGTCACAAGTCAGAAATACAGGGATAAAACATCTCCAAAGCTGAGATAAAGGCAGTAAGAAGCAATTTGCATTGTAAAGAGATTTTATAAGTGTGCAGCCTATTAATAACTGCCTCCACTTGTGACAAATGTCACTGGGCTGATTTGAGCTGCTTTGGGGGTGGAACAGATACAATTATCTATCACCCTGGAAGATACTCTCAACAAATTGTTCACATTTGAAGGGTGTTAGGATGGTATTTCCTTTTGTTTTGTTTTCCTGATGAGCAATTTCAACCCAAGAGTCCTTTTCTTTAAAGGTTTCACATTGCAGGGCATTTGCATCTCTCCAACCCATCAGCCCTGTTGCACTTTGTGTTGCACAAACTTGAAAAAAACATGAAAAGAATTAGAAAACAATGGAGAAGACCCAGGCATTTACATTGCTTCAGAGCTGTGATGGCCAAGGAAAAGCTTGCTGTGGCACCTGGAAAGGCAGGAGTTTGTGAGCCTTCTCCAGAAAAAAAAGTTTTCCTATTACATGGGCCTTATCATAGTTTGACACTTCTGGGCAATCTTCTGTAGAAGAAGTGCTCTTACTGAACCCAAGGCATTTGGAGGAGAAAACAAACTCCCACAAAGGCAGAAAAATTGCTATAATTCACCTGGTGAATTTACTCTGAGCAAAAAGCCCATGAAACAGATCCCATTGCCCTGTCCTTGAGCTGGGAACAAGGAGAACAGAATTGGTCACTTCTCTCGATGTGACTGTACTTGGGAACTGTCAGTCCTTGGGGCAGCATGAATCAGAAAAGACACACAGCAAAGTCAGCAGTGAGCATTCCTGTTGCCTCCATCAGTCCCTGCAGACTGGAGAGCCCCATCTCCTGCCACCTCCCAGGGCCTGACTCTCCCATCCCCAGGCACGTCCTGCAGCAAGCTGAGCTCTTGCTGAAATCAAGACTTGCTGAAATCAAGACTTGGTTCTTTGCAGGACTTGGCTTCCAGCAGAAATGGCCACACAAGGGGACAATCCAGCATCAGAGCTCACACCTCTCCCAGTCCAAGCAGGCACTGACCACAGGCTTAGGCCACGTGAATGGTTTTGTGCCCAGTTACAAAGGCACCAGTTCCTCACTGTCACCCAGTCCTCCCCACCTCTCAGGCGTTCTAAGAGACAGTTACCAACACCTTCACATTTTCTCTTTTGTTACCTCCAGTACAAATATCAATTACACAGTCTGACAAGGAGAAAATGAAATTGCAAAGTGTTAGGCTGCAGGTATTTAGTTCAATGATTGGGGCTGTCTTTAAAACACTGTAATGACACCATCCTGGATGGATAAGAGAGAGATGGGATATTGTGTGCATTCCTACACTTTAAATTTAAATTAAAATTTGCTGTGATTTAAGATGTTATCTCCTTTGAAGGTGTACACTTTGCTTGGAGAAAATAATTATTCTCAGCTAATATTGCAAGTTGCTAGGCTAGTGATTAGTATATTTGCAACAGGGTAAATTTGCTTCCTTTTGACAAAGACTCAGGCGTATTATTTAGGACTTGATAATTTCAATCTGGAATTAATCTTTGACTTGAAAGGACATCTATTCTTTAAAGCTCATCATCCCCTTGCCCTGTTTTTGCTTATGCCTTCAGTTTCAAAGGTACATTTTTCTTCATGATTTGCAGAAGTCATTACCAAATGCTTGGAAGTCCATCAGCCAGGTTACCTTGATATTTTATGAATAGTAATAACAACAATGTCAATAAATAAAGCTAAATCATGCCCAGAGGAAAACAAAGTAGTCACTTGTGAGTTGTGCTTGCAAAGATTGGTAGTAAGAAGACAGCAAGGACATAAAATAAGTAGGCAGCACTATCTCCCATGTCTCATTTTGAAATAAAATTAATCAGGCCACCACCCAAGGATTTTATTCATAAATGTAATGCCAAACAACAGGTTCTGTTATAGAGTGAAAGGGGACTACAAGAACTAATAGCAGGGCTGTGACCACTGAGCAGCTCAGGACAGAAAATTTCAGTGTTTTTACCTCAATCAGCTCAAGGGCAGACATCAGACTAGACCAGGATCCCTGTGTGGCAAACAGAAAGATCTAGATCGTCCTCCACATTAGCTTTAATGTTTTGTGCAGCTATTCCAGAGGTCTATTGAGAGCAGGGTCATTGCCCTGGAAATCTCTGTGGCACAAACATTTCACCTTGAGCTCATTTCTTGTCATGCCCGAGGAAGCCCTGGCTGAGTTATGCCTGGTGATTAGCTCAGCCCTCACTCCTTCCCTGCCATTATCTCACAGACTGGGGGAATTCATTCTCAATGATTATGTTGCTGATAAGGGAATTCCCAGGACTACAGTGACTGAACATATTTGATTTACATAATCTTGCTTAAAAATCAGCATTTCATTTGCATCACGTCACCAGATTCCAACTGCATCAAGCAGGGGAGGATACTTGGAGAAGTCATACCTGAGATGAAGAAAAAAACAGAGAGAAAGGGAGACAGAAGGCAATTTTCCCAGATTTTTCTGAGCCACGAGACACTCCAGAGATCCAGTTCAGAAAGTCCCTTCTGAAGTGAGAAGGAACTGTCAGCTTTCCACTGAGCCACACCACCACTCTAATTTTCATTCAGAGAACCTGCCACCCACGAGCTTGAGGCTTGCACACACAGCAGGGAACCAGGCTGAGGCCTCTGCCTTTGCACCATGACCAGTGTGGTACAGGGAGAGGGCTGGATGGGGCTCTGAGCAACCTGCTCCAGTGGGAGGTACTCCTGTTTAAGACGAGATAATGGTCAGAAAAGGGGTTGGGAGTTTTGGTTGGTTTAAAACATTTCCTTGCTTAATTTTCCCATCTGGATTTCCTCTTCTTTATGAAATCCCATCTCTAAAGCCTATCAAGGCAATATTCTATCCCCAGTGGACATGGGAAGGTTGCAATAAGACTGTTCATGATTTAGGGTTACACTTCAGCCTTGAATTCTTCTGTGGTCCAGAGTTACCTCTTTTTTTTCTTCTCTTTAACCAGCATTTCTTCCCACAAGTTTTATACTGAATCTTGACCTGAGGAGGCAGGGCAACTGTTGTTTGGAGTTAAATGTGTAACATTTAACAGGAAAAGCTGCTTTAACTGACCTGGAGGAAAGTCATTGTACAATACCAGAGATAAATGTCAGCAAAACAGGACATCAGGACATCAAATCATAACTGGCTCCCCAAACCCCAAACCTCAGAAAATATGCCAGAAAAGGTCTCTTAAGGCTCTAATGTATGGATGGCCCCTCAGAGAGCAAGAGATCTGCCCCAGAGACCACCACAAAGGTGGCACTGTTTCTGTCCTCTTCCAGGTGGGATGCAAAAGGGGACAAAGTAAATGTGCAGGGTCCCACAGCTGTGCCCAGCCAGGGCTGTTCACAACTCTTTGGACAGGGTCAAAAGAGGGCTGTAAATAGTAGTTCTGAAATATTTATATGGCTAAGGGCTCAGTACAAGGCTGGTTTGTGCAGAGCAGTTTGTTGTCCAGGGGTCTAAGGGGAGGAACAGGGTTACTGGGAAGATTTCAAAGCTCTTATCCTTACCCTAAATAAGAAAGGATAAAAGAGCTGTGTTTATCATTCAAAGATGTATTTTGAAGAGCTGAGCACAATATTCTTTTCCCACTCTGAAGCAGAAGACTTCAAGGCTAAGAAAGGGCTCCCTCTGGAGAAATCTTACCGACTTCTTCTGAAACCCCAGGGCTGGAGTGGATCCTGCTCCTGTACTGCCCATGACCCTCCACTGCTGGACAGGCTGAAGCCCTGGAAAGTTCTGTCCTCCATGGAGTGTATCTTTACTTTGCCAGGATGACATAAGTGAGGAATGAACCACTTGAGACCTGGTTTGTTCTCCTCACAATTAGCTCTGTTTGTATTTACTGAACAGCTCTTCTATTTATTTCGTATAGTGAAGAAAATCTTTCCAAGGAATTCCAAACTCATGTTTCTCAGGGAGAAACCATCAACACAGAATCCATGGTGGACCTCAGCTCTATCCAGCTGTGGTGGGAGCAAGCTCCTAAGGCCGGGGTAAAGCCCTGCTTAAGAGGATCACTAGCCTCGGGCTGGGCACTGTGGGTTCTGGAAGCTGTGGGCAGGACAGCTGCAGTGTTGGGTAATTCCCAGCAAGATCAGGATTCTGATCTGAATCACCCATACAGGGAAAGCATCGAGGCTTTGTGGCCCCAGGTTGTTTTGAGGTGATCAGCAAAGCACTTAGAAGTACCTGTGTTATCCACATTCCTTAACAGCTGTGTGGGAGGGGTTCACCAAACCACTCTGTGGTGAGACTTCTCCTTTTAATAGCCCAGATTTTAACGGCAGAAGGTTCTGCCTGCTGGAGAAGGAGGAGCTCATGAGACCACGATTAGCTGGGCTGGAGACCTTGTCTACAAAGCCTGTTCCCTACAGCATCTCCTCAGGCTGCCCCAGGAGGCACTGCTTGTGCAGCCCTGCTCAGAGCCCTGCAGGTAAGGCACTGCCCAGTCCACAGCTTGTCTCCTCTGACTGCAGTCTCATCATATTATTACAAGGAATCTACATCTCCCTTGGAAAACACTCAGGATCTGCAGGCTAAGAAAGCTTGAACACCATTGCACTAGCCTACTGAAGCAGAAATTCTTATTTTCTCCCCCATAATTACATTTGCTTTGCTTCATGTTTCCACAACTCACATTCCAAAAGCTTTGGCATTAGTCAGGGCTGTTTGTTCCCTAAACTTTCTGATCATAGCTTTTTATTAACCCCCTTTTCCCTGACTTCGCTGGGGGTGAGATCCCTGTGAGCTGTGTCTGATGGCACTGCTGCAGCACCTTGGCTCTGATGGGGGTCCTGGGCCCAGCCTCCAGCATTTACAGGCGAGCAGGGGCCAGTCAATGTTGTGGGCAACTGCTGCCATCTCCTGGTCTTTCAGTCCCCCAAAAAGCTTGGGCTTCCTCGGTAAGGTCAGGTGTAATAATGTAGTTTTACATATAAATGCATAAGTGTACATACATGTGTATGTATACGTACACCTGTATTTTTATGGGTGAAAAGGAAGTGCTGAAAGATAAATTTAAATCTGACTTTTAGTATTTGCAAATAGTACTTTATGGGTTAGTGCAGTAATGACTGTGCACACTTAAAATGTTAAAAATTATATATAATCCCCTAACTATTTGCTTTATCATGGGCCAAGGCAGCTGAAAGTTCTTCAGCTAATTCTCCTTTGCTCACTGAGAATGGTAAGAAAAATCTTTTGACAGTTTTTTCTGATTTATAATCATCTGCTTACAAAAAACTTGTCTGAAAAGGACAAATTCATTTAATATCAGCCCCAAAATACATACCAGTGTTTGTACATTGGAAGAGTGCTCAGTCTCCAGCAATTTCTACCCCAAGCTGGAATAACAGGGCTCCATTTCCAATCCACAAGGTCCTGGCCAAGCTGTTACTCTTCCCTTGTCTTTCCAACAAATGTGAACTCAAATTGGCAAGTTTGGTCTCTACTTCAAAAGTCTCCGAACTAGGATGTGAGATACAGGAGCACTGGTAAAATGATTTATCCATTTTACCATAATGTGAATCAAATCATATTCCTAATATGAAGTCACGTAATCAGAATTCAAAAGCATCACTCAGACCTCTGGCTGGATTTTGTGGCTGCTAGGAATGCCATCATCTCCAGGCTTCTTCCTCCACCAGATAACCTTCTGTGACAGCTTGGATGAACCTGCACATCCAGGGAATCTGGGTCATTTATTAGTAGCTACGAGAAACTGTGCCAGAAAATCCACATAATGAAAATGAGATGGTCAAGGCAGAAACATCAACATGGAAAAGCAGGAACACAGATTTTCAAAGGTTTTCTTACCAACCAGACCATCCAATGCCATCTCAGGCAGCTGTGTCACATAATCCTGCTTTTAAATTCCCTGTGCCCTACTTTAAAATTAGACAGGGGGTTTTATGCACTGTTTTTATCAGCAACCCTGTTTGAACATTCAAATATGGGATTCTTCTGCTTACTGAGACTTCAGCCTTATGCAGAATGTCAACTAGCCTGGAGTGAGGACGAAAGCACCTCCAAGGCTTTCAGTGCAAATCTCTGACCTTTATCTAAAACCACACTTTGTAGAAAATGCTTTCTGATGGTGTTTGCTGATGCACAAAAGGGTGGCTCCATAGCTCTGCTCTCTGCAGCTGGACATGAGCATTGCAAAATTCACAGCTCCCACCTGAGACCAGTCCTTACCAATCCCAAACTGCTGCTGGCTCTGGTTCACCCAGGGGGACCCCAGCTCAGACGGGTCCTGTGGGACTCAGCTGAACCTGAGCTGAGGGAAAATGCTGATTGAGTCCCCTGATGATGGAAGTACCCTCATGGTTTCTTTATTACATTTCCAATCTCTCTGGCTCTTTATCTCTCACTTTAATATTACCTTTAGCATGTTGCAGTGGATGTGATGAGAAGGCTTATCACTTATTTACCCAACAACCTTTCAGCATTTAACAACAAGCCAGAGCTGACTCAAATCTAAACCCTTCAGTGGGTCTAGGACAAGTGGGATCACTGCATTTTTTGTTATACACAAAGAAATTCATACTAAAACTCCATAGTCTGGCAGCCAGCTTCTGCAGCTCGTGCCATGAGCTCTTTTCCCAAGCAGTTGCTGCTCTCTGTGTCATTGTTCTGAGAGCATGGCCTGGACAGTTAGACAGACACAAAGACCTGCAAATGAAAAGAAAGAGCTCACATCCTTAAAAATATATCCAAGAAGGGAGTATGCTGTGGTCAAATGGTGTGCCAAGCCTCAAAATCAGTGCTTCTTTGGGGATGCATTCTAGTTACAAAGCGGAGTTTAGCTTTTTGGTCTTGCACAGCATTTGAGGATTTTTCATGCTTCCTACTACCAGAAAATTTTTAAGGGTAAAGATTTTCTCATGTCCTGTGTTTGGAAGTCCATGGTGTGAAAGGATTGTGATAGAAGGGAGACTTAATTGCATTGGGATTGTTTGAGAGAGGAAGGATGAACAAGTAGCAAATATCAGAGAAAGACCCCACAGTGTCAGGATACAAAGTTACCCAGCACAGCCCTTGTAAAAAGGCTCAAAATGTGCATTAAACACAAACACTATAAGAGCCATTCTTTTTCTTCCAGCTTTTTAATGTGACAGAGAGAACAAAGTCCGTTGGAACAGCTGCAATTTCCAGTGACGACCAGACACAGATCAAATAGAAAAAAAATAAAAGAAGATTTTTAAATGAAGAGAAGGAACCAAGGGAGTGGAATTGACTATTTCACACACAAAGTCGACAGAACATCTAAATGAAACTTTCAATTAAAGCACAACACTGGTGTTATTTACAGTGGGACTTGCAGGGTGTGTACATTTATACAGCACTAGCATCACATACAGCAAAGAAATTTATTTTGTTTTGTTTCCTTCACAGTTCCCAGGCTTGATCCTTCCTAAAAGCAGCATTTACTAATATAAGGGTGAGAAACTGAGGAAGAAACTTAATGCAAAATTAAATGCATAGGGGTCAAATCTACATAAACCTAAAAACACCCTCTCAGGTTTTGTGTGTCCTTTGGAAAGTCAAAGGACAAAAGTAGGGAGTATAAATGGACCTAGGGCCTCCTTAAGAGCATTAGCATATACTCTGCTGTTGGAGGTCTCAAAGCAGGACCTGGAAGGGGCCTGGACATCTGCAGAAAGCTCAGCTCCATGCAGTCCTGCTGTATGTCCATGTGTGGACCAAGCCTTGGGGCGGGACCATTCCCAGGCTCAGGGAACATTCCTCAGTGCCTCTCCCGTGTCACAGAAGGACATTGGGATGCCTGAGTGCTGCCCAGTGTGCAGAACCTCTGGCACTGGATGTGGGTTTTCCAAGACTGACCCTCTTCATAGTCCAAAAGATCCATTTACCACCATTTGTAAGCCCCATGGCATTTCAAGGAATTTCAAAGAGTGAAGTTCATATGGGCAAGGAGGGGATTACCCCACGCAGCACGAGCTGCAGCCACCACCACTAGGACACAGCAGAGCCAAAGGCAGTAACAGGAGCTGTCCTGCACAACTGGAGTAAATAAATCACTTTACAACAACCCGTTAAATCAACAGGGAATATAAGGAGGCAGAACTCTTACTGTAATACCACTGGTCTTTAATAATAGTATTAACAGTGCTTGGTGTTCCTATAAATGTCTGTGTCTGCATGCTCAGAAATTCAGCAGTGGACTCCTCCCACTGCAGTGCTGTAGAGCCAGAGACACAAAGTCACAGCAGGCCAGTTTGGGCTCCCCAGCCTCCCCTTCCCCGTGCCACAGTGTCTCTGGCTAAGGGGCTGTACTGCTGTGCCACACATGCGTGAGGGGATCCAGCTGTCCTCTAGAAGAGATCTTTGGGATTTAAGGCAAGTCTCCTGTCTTGGTCCTCTATGTCCCTGTTGCAGTAAAGTTCATGAATCCATGGAAATAGTGCTGTGCAGAGATCATCAGGAGACCTGTGGCCAGCAGTTTTCTCTGTGGATGGACCAGTGTATCCAAGACAGAGACAGTTCACTGTGGCAGACCCACGGCAGGGGAAGTGAGGGAGGAGAAGTGCTGGGCCTTGCACAGCGAGGGCAATGCTGATTTTACAGCAGAAATTAAGCTGAGCTATCAGAGAAGGTGCCTGAGGAGAAACCTTCCCCTGCTTGGGGCTCAAGGATCTGTGGCTGAGGCTCAACCTAGCAGGTGTCCAAGGCTTGAAACTGAGCCCAAATCAAACCACAGCCAATGCAGAGGGGTGTGCATCCAGCAGCTGTTTTGCTCTCAAGAGCAGCAGTGTGACACTTACACTGATTTACACCATGGCAAGGACAGCAAACAAACTCATTGAGAATATTGACTAAGCCTGTCCCCACTGAACTGGGTGGGAGATGTCAGTCCAGGTGTCACAAAGGCAGTGACTGAGCTGGAGCTGTTGCCCTGGATCCCTCAGTCCCTGAAGAAGTAGGGCTATCCAGGGCAAGTCATCTTCAGCTCAGCACAGGGCCTGGGCAAGGTCCTGAGCATTGCCTCTGCCTTTCAGCTGGGAATAATGGGAATCCATTCAATCCAGGCCTAGGTGTCTCAGCAAGGTGATGGGAGTTCTCCATAGCTTTTCCTTTCTTCCTTCTCTGCTCATTGTCCTTTATCTCAGGCTCTCATATGCCAGCTGTGGTGTGTTTGCTCTCTCCTGTTAGGTCACAAACTCCCTGGTCAAGCCAGGAGAAGGAGCCTTGTCCAAAATGTGCAATATCCCTTCGCCCTCAAGTGAGTGACCCATGGATTTAGGGGTGCAAAGAATTTCCAGGTGACACTGACAGTGAGATCCTATTGCTCTTTACCTTGTCCCAGCCAGTCTGTGAGGGGAGGCTCAGCAGCCTGTGAAAGAGCTGTTCCATAAGGAAAGTTTCAAAGATTGGATAATATTTTCTAATATTGCCTTGCCATTTCTATCTCCTTGAGAGTTCAGATTCTGCCTTCTCTGAAAATTTACAGGGAAGTTTTGCAAAATAAATGATGTCATTAATGTCACTGCAAAATGTCAATGGACAACACAAAAAGCCAGGTTTGCTGTGAGCATTGGGTGATATGTAAATAAGGATGCTACGCAAAATAAATATTTTAACAAATAGGTTCTGGCTCCCCAGAGCAGCACAAGTGAATAGCCCAGAAAATGAAACAAAATTTTACCTCCCTGCCCAGTTGCAATGTGCTAACTGGCAAACACAGCCCAAAAAAATGGATGAAACTTAAAGGTCATGGTGAACTTTTGTGTTAAAATGCATATTTAAACTTCTCCTCATCATGCAAAAGGACCAGATATTCTTAGAGAAAAAACCCACATTCTGAGCTGTGATTCTGAACAGAAGCTGTGAACTGCTGCCAAAGGACATAATTACTTTCACCCCCCCCCTTAGAGAAGGAACCTTGCTGTTTTGAAGACAAATAAATAAAATTAATAATAGAAAAAAAAGCCCTAAGATACCAAAAAAAAGAAGAATTGAGACATAATAAGCTCGAAAATTACAGCAGCTTGCAACTTTATGAATTTCATAAACTTCAGAATAAAGGTCAAAAATCCCAACGAGTCCATTGTAGCCTAGCTGATCCATGAGTGTTTATCCCTGATTGACACAATGATAAAGGTGATGCTCATTGGAGGCTTTTGCCTCACTGGCAAGGATTTGCTGCTTGTGATCTAAGCCCTCTGTGTGTCCTTCAGCTGCCCCTGCAGCAGCACCTCGCTGACTCCCACAGCTGCAGCCTGGGCTGGCCCTGGTGCCAGCCAGCCTGAGCACAGGGGACTGTCCCTGTGCAGCCAAGGCAGAGGTGTGAGACATCAGTCCTGCAGGATTTCAGCCTAGTCTTGCTTGGTTTTCTTAAAAAAAACCAAAAACAAAACAAAAAACCACCAAAAAGCAAAAAAACAAACAAAAACCAAGAAAGAAGATCTAACAAAAGGTAAATGAGATCATCAGCAAAAATACAAAATAACTTTTTATGTCACAAAATAGCCTGGTTTGACAAATTCCCTGTACTGTGTGATGATTTCAGATCAATTCTGGTCTATTGCTGAGCTGGTTGAAAGGATATAATTAGTGTTATCACACCCATTGTGAGCACTGGTGTGTTATTGAACAGCTTGCTTTTCATTCTGGTTCCCAGAGAAAACACACCCCAAAATACACAACTCACGTTGCCTCTAGGTGCAACAGGACTTAACTCGTATGATAAAAATGGGCACACGGATTTCAGAAATGTTCTCCACAGGATATCAAACTAAACTCGGCCACTTAATGGGGAATTTAATGTTCTGTACAGTGAAAGCTTGCTGTGTGCATTCCCTGTGTAACAAGTTAAATGGCTTTAAGTAACTGTGCTTACAGTGTTTCAATGAGACCCAAGTATATCAGAAAACCAAGCATCATATTCTTCAAATAATATGGCTAAAATGCTGGTAAATTCACAGTTACCATACTCTAGGTATTAGGAAAAATCCCCTATTTACACTGGTTAATATGTACACATTTGGTTTGTGGAATGCTCCAATATCATATCAATTTCTCCTCTGTGAAAGTTGTAGGAAAAAAACCTTCTTAATCATTATAGAAATATATATTCCCAGCCACTAACACATTTAAATATTTGGTATCTTGATGTAAAGAATGCAGTGTCACTAAGTTAGTAGTTACTCCTGATAATCTTGAATTACTGAGAGTTGTTTTAAGTGTTACTCTTAAAATCCTCTTAAGGGTGCAGTAATCAAAACCCCTAAATTTTAATAGCTGATCACTTCAATGGGTTTATGTACGTTTGCAAGTAAGTGTAAATACATATACATATATATATATATATAATAATTTAGATAATTCTCTTCCACAGCAAGAAGGTGCCTAGTGATTCCCTGTGCCCAGGTGAAGACAGTAAAGGGTTTGAAGCTCTGAGTCTTCTGAGAGCTGAGCACTCACCCTCAAATCCTCGAGAAATCAGGACTCCCACTCTTCCAGGAGGTTGGAGTGGTAATGCCAAAATCAAGACAGCTGAGGCCACTGGCCACATCTGCAGCTCTTACCCCTATTGCTGGAGCTCCTCTAGAGCAGGTTTGTTACCTGCCTGCCCCTGGGGGCTCTGGTGTCTGAGCCCTGCTGATGTGGATGGCCAAGGAGTGCTGGGCAGGGAGGGCAGGGTCTCACAGCTGGGCAGAAGCAGGAGGGGCTGGGGTCTGTCCCCTACACGTGCACAGAGCCACTGCCTGCATCTGCTGTCCTTGCAGTGGGATGGACAGGGGGCTCCCAGCATAGGCAGGGGGGAGCCCAAGCTCTGCAAGGGGTGTGTGGGGGCTGCATGGACCAGTCGTGGCTGCAAAAGGGTCAGAAACGGTGGCTTTGTTTATATCCCTGCGGGTTCTTCTTTCCCTCTGCCGTCTCTCTTTGAGGTATCGACAGAACAGTATAGAATAAACATTTTGGGTCTTTCAGACATGGCTCTTTTTTGTTCTTCCTCTACATCTGCCCCCCTCCCCCCCCCAGCCCCCTGGCCTGTGTGGCTCACATCAGGACTTGTTCTCGAGTCTCTGGCAGGCGCAAAGCGAGCAGGCCACCTCCAACCAGAGCAGAGGAGGCCAGAAGGATGGGAACCACCTTGGTGATCCCTACGAAGGAGGAAAAGATGGAGTTCCCCAGGATGGCACCAAACTTGCAAAGCCCATTGAGGATGCCAAAGGCTGTTGCCCTGTGGGGAGGAAAGCAGAAAGCAATGGTTAGGAGGGAGGTTCTGGCACAACTACAGAAGGTTTGGATGGGTAATTTTGTGAATGCTCTTATGTCGCCCAGACTATGCTTCTAGCAAGTAAAACTGGGTAGAATAAATAAATAGATAAATAGATGCAACTGTTTTGCATGTCTGTGTGAATGAGGAGAATGTCTGTGAGTACTCATTTCTCCTTCCCATCTCGCCTTCTCCCTAGCCCTAGAGCGGCCCACTCTGTCTGCCTTTGCCCTCCCCAAAGACAGCAGGACAAAATCTGCTCTAGATCTCCTCAAAGCCCTTCCAAGGGCTGCCTGGAGTGGGTTGTCACCAGAGAAGCAACCATAACTCTCCTCTACGTCCTCTTTCACCCAGCAGCTAAAAGAACACTGCTTTAAATGCACAGTTCCTCTCCTTCATTTCTGGCTTCCCACAACAGTCTGAAAAAGGCTAAAAGGGGCTTATAATGATCTTATAAGGAAAGATTTAATCTACAGGACATTGTCCCAAAGTCTCCTGTGCTTCCCCACATCCCAAATCACTCAGTGCACATGGTTATCTCCAGGATTTGGAGGGGAAGGCTGCCCCAGTGATGAGCCATGATGAGAGGCAGGGGGATGCAGTGTGAAAGGCCTGACTTCCATGCACATCCATGGAAATGACAGAGTACATTCTCATTTGGTGTCCCTGTCGATGGCATGGGGTTCAGAACTAGCTGATCTTTAAGGTCCCTTCCCACCCAAACCATTCTCTGAGATCACAGTTCTACAACTCTTTGACTTGTCAGCCCATAATTTCCATATGTCCATGTTATCCTTGTGTTCAATCTGCTGTGCATGCAGAATTATGCTTGCAAATGTCTGTGCTGATCCAGGATCACATAGCCCTGAAGGACTGGCGAAAATAAATAAAAAATTTACAGCTCCCCCACCTACACGTCTCTAGGGCAGCTTTTTCCATTGGGAGCTAAGAAAGCAAAGTCACAGGGGGAGACTGAAAAGAGAAATATTCAGAGCACCTTTTGTCCGTGGGGTAGAGCTCCACGGTGATGACATCCAGGGCGTTCCAGGCGGCGATGCTGGCCCCGCAGAAGAGGCACTGCCAGCCGATCATCGCCGACTCGCTGTTCCCGAAGAAGAGGAAGAAGCAGCACACGGCAGAGATCAGCATGGAGCCGCCTGCAGGGGGAAACCAGCACAAACTCCGGCATCAGCTTCCCCCGTCCGCAGCTGAGCAAATACATTTGTTGTTAAAATGGCTTTCAAGCCATGGCATTTCATCCCAATAAGAATTAAACCTGCGAGAATGCAAAACCACCTTGATGCTGACTATCTGACATTCTCTGATGCTGGTAACCAGCCTAAAAAATGTTCTCAACCACCTGATCTTGCTGATAGTCCTGCTTTACAAAGACTGTGAAGACAGGCTTTTCCAGGCAAATTTCCAGCATCTCAGACTTCCAGATGGACCCAGGAAGAGAAGAGGCTAGTAAACACGAAAGTCAGTGAGGAGGAAGCATCATTGTGAAGGTTTTTCAACTTGAGTTTCGAGTGATAAGCTTGTGCATTTCATATCTTATTGAAGTCACTTGACACATTTCTAGTCCCAATTAGGATAATTTACAGTCACTTGTATGAAGCACTTGAGGTCTCTTTTAATTATAAGAACATCATTAGATTTCATGGCACATTTGCACAGGAGTCATAATTTTATGAACATCACCGAGGGAGAAAGTGAGAGCATTCATGCTCAGTTAGGCACAGCTCAGACTCAGAAATATTAATAACTACATCACTGCTTTCTACCCCATTGGGAGTTTTCACCTGAAAGCTGAAATTTGTGAAAAATCAAGCTATTTTTTCACCAGAATGTTCTGTTATCACTGAAATATCTCAATTTATTACTAGAAAAACAAACATTTTTTTCTGTTGTTTGGTGGTTTTGGAGTCAATTTGGTACCATCCAAAATGATTTGGATGCTGAAGTGGAACGAAAATGCTTTACTTTGGCCATTATGTTGCATCTTGCCACTGCAGTGGCCTGTGTATGAAAAGCTGCTCTGCAGGACTCTGTGTCCACTTCTCCTCCATGGTACAAGGCCAAAATACATCCCCACAGTGTAGACTGGATATTCTTCCTGCTGCAAAAGCACAGCCCAGCACTGGTCACAGTGAGGGCACCAAGAGATCTGCTGTTTTGTATAAGAGAAGGTTTGGCAGGATGTGGTAAAAAAGAACTGAAGCCCCAGTGAGGCACATAACACAAAAGAGAAATTCAGTGTTCCTGTTAAGCTGACCAGAAATAATATGTTCTGCAGAGTGATACAGGTGGGACGCCAGAAGGCTCTTTCAGTTGGAAATTCCATAGTGAAACATTTCAGTATGTCGTTACTAATTTTTGTCCTGTACTCTTCATTTTGCAGGAGAAATAAGCATTTAGGGCTCCAGCTGTCATCTCAATTCCAGATGAAAATGCTCAAATGATGACATGTTTGCAGTATAGACAATCTGATTCTCATTCAGTTTCCTCTAATTTATTTCCCACAGACCCTCTGGTTTGTTTGGATCTTTTCCAGATTCACCACCTGAATGCTCATTTTCCCTCAGTTTACATTCCTGACACATCAGTGGGGTCATCTTACTCTATCCTGTCTGAAGGTGAGGCTGAGCTAAGCCTTCCCTCTGTTCTCAGGGGAGAGGTGAGCTCTAGAGAGGATTCATCCCTTACCCCTGAGCCACATCCCTGATTTTATCAACTTCCTTTGACTGTCCCTCAGGGAATGATTCTCATACTACCTGGACAGCAAGGTCTGAACCCTGGTAGCAAAACCAGAAATTCCCAAAGTATTCATAAAGCTGATAAGGTGATAACTCATTCTCATGGTGTTTAAAGGGTGGCACTCTCCTTGGCTGTGACATGGTCAGTTAATTTACCATATGGTCTCCGAAGCTGTTTGTGCAATCATCTGAAAATCAGATACAAAACTAAAAGAGGGAACTCCTGGGCTGTCAAGCTGCCACATCAAATAACCTTTGTGAATATTCATTGCTACAAGCAAAATGTTCATTTATTTATACAGAGGCTTTGGACTTCAGCAGCAGCAGTACCAAGAGGTCATTTTTTAGCTCTGACGCTGATGTGCTGAACACTGGAAAAGCATGCAGGATTTGACACAAAAGGCAGAATAATAAAAAAAAAAAGGATGTTACAGACACTCAGAAAAGCTGGGTGAGGAGGCAGAGAGTAGGTCACTGGCCCACTGCAATGGAGCAGATCCCCTGCCTCACCCTCTAGTCATTATCCTTCTGCTCCTTTTGTTAAGGGGGTGACTCATTCTCACCAGAGCCAGTGTGCAGGCACAGCAAGCCCTTCACACTGACCAGGGCTCTTTGCAGGGCTGTGCTCCCACCACGTCCTGCCCCATCACCTGTCAGCCCCACTCACCGATCATCTTTATCCTCCCGATTTTGTCCATGAGCAAGGCAGAGATGATGTTGCCTGGCAGCACAGACAGGCTGCCCAGGAAGCTGACCAGGTAGATCAGAAAATCATTGTCCTCCTCAAAGTCGATGTGGCAGCCTTCCTTCTCCTTCATGAACGTGCTGTTGATGAGCCTGCAGTTGATGAATTTGTGTTCGTAGAGATCTGTGAGGGAAAGAGGCAAAGGCTCGACCTTGCTTGGCTGAATCCTCCTCATACAGCAGCAACAGCAGCCAGCATCTGACCAAATCAAAGGCCCAAGAGAAGTTTCTCATCCAATGAGAATGGCCAGGGAGTATTTATTTCAGTGGAAATTTATTAGATTGGCCAACTCTAGCTGAGTCCTTGGCTCCTGGTGGGTGCAATCTCATACACTTCTTTTATTGGTGGAGCCACCTGGACTGGTATCATCCCCTTGCCACAAGGGCAGGGCAATGCAGGATTTGATTTTCATAGCATTATGGTTTGTTCTTTATTAGAGGAGAAATTAAAAGCTTTTTCAGTATAAACTAATGACTATTTTACTGCTTATGATCTTCAGCCACCAGTTGCTTGAAATTATATTTTAAGCCAATTTTACTGGGAAGAGCTGTAAAGTGCTGAGAATTTTGCCATTACTTTAACCTGTCAGGGCCTGAGCACAGAATTTTGCATTTCCCACACAACATCCAGAGACACCACAAGCCATGGGGTTAAAATCACTGATGGAGCAACCTGAGGTCTCCTTTCAAATGCATCATCCTCTTTTTCTCCAGCAACAATTTCATTAACCAGCACACACACAAACACACAGATCCCTACCATCCTTTCTCCCAGAAAGTAGATAAAATAGTTCCAATAAAACAGTTTTTTGATAAAATAGTTCCTAGTTACAGAGATGACACTGTAGCAGGAATCCCATTACCGGTGTTATAAAAGACAGTAGAGATGATGGTGCAGTTTTCAAAGAAGGTCTCACTGGATCTCACATCTTCAAAGTAGCAATCCTCAAATAATGAATCCTCAAATCTCACTTCCTTGAATTTCATGCCAATAAATCTGTGGGGCAGGAAAGAGAACTTCACTCTGTGCTTTAAGATACTTTCTGCACTGTGTAAGGTGCAGTGGCTGTTTTAAAACAGAGCACTAATTGCAATTTCTAGGGTCATTTACAGAAAAGGTGTTGTTTGAATGCATAACTGCTCCTCCAACTTCTCTGTTTTAGTAGAGTAAAGGGTTTGAAAAGTTGGGTTTTTTTAAGAGACATGGATCTTTTAGGATTTTGGCAGTTTTTCTATTCCTTAAAATAATCACATCTAAGAAAATGAGCTTCTAAAGCTGAGCTGACACAAATCCTCTTGAGTTGAGTCTTAGTCTGTCTCAAGAAGACAGAATTTCACTCAATGCAGGGCATTTCCTTCATGAGCTGACCTTGCTGCTTTCCTTATTCTCCTTCCTCCTCCATCATAAATAAAACCAGACATTATCAGGAGCCTATTGAGCCATTTGGTGAAAGGTTTCTGACAGTTGTTTAAACTCAAAGTGATTTTTTAAGTGAAAACACAGTAGGGTTTCTGGAGAGAGTGGAGAGATTATCTGATTTTGCTTGTAACCATCTCTATTTAAGGTTTATTGCTTATCATGTAATGAAAACAGATTTCTCTAAAAATAATAAACTGTGTCAGGTGATTGATTTCTCCTCTGATGGGAAGCATGACATGTCTGACCTGGCTGCCTGAAGGATGACACAATATTGATTTACCTGTGAGATTTTGCAGGGACATGGAGAAGATGTATTAGGTAATGCACAGGCATGTTTAGAAGATGTAAGGAGCTATTAAGAACAAGCATTACGGCTCTAGTTAAAGAAGCCATGACTGCCAGCAGATAAAAAAACCTTCTAACAAATACTCTGCAGCTTAATTGAATTGAGCACTTTTAACACAGCGTAACATGATAGTTGTTTACACCTTTAAATGAGCACTGCAGGGCTTCTTGACTGAGCCCACTGACAGAAATTATTAATGCACAAAATACCACAAAAAGACTATTCAAGTGTCTTGCTCCATGTAAAGGGTCTCACAGGTTACAGCAAAACTTAAGATGTCCTGCATTTGCTCAGTGATGTATTTGCCTGGGATGTATTTAGTCACAAAGGCTGTTAAAAGCCTTTTTTTCCCCTCCAGGTTGCTCTTTTAACACTCAACTTTAAAAGAGTTAGATAGCAATGGCCTGGTGGTCCATGGGGCTTTAGCTCAGAGCCAAGGGCTGGAGGGAAAACACAGCTGTAAACCATACTGAGATAAGGGCTGGGCATTACTGGAGTTTAGCTTGATCAGGTTTGGGGTGTTTGAAATGGAGAGGGCCAAGGCAGGAGAATCGTGATTTACATCAGAATTTTACGTCTTCACCAGCAAGGTGCTGAGTATCTTTAATTCTCAGTGAGGTTAGTGAAATTCAGCACCTCCTCTAGGCATAAGAAAAATGTCCCCAATCCCTAAATTTGACCAACACTCACTTCTCACCACTTTCTTTTGGGGAACAGGAGCTCTGGGGCTAGGTTTGCATCATCAAGCACAGCTCCTTGCTGCAGGGAAGGTCTGTGGAAGGACATGAGGACACATCTTGGGGTCTCTCATCAAAGTCTATCAAATATATAGCAAGGAAATGGAGACAAAAAGTTTCTGAGGGGACTGGAACAACCTGGCTGGGCAATGAGGTGTGGTTTCAGCTGTGAAGATTAAAACTGTGATTTTAATTTGTGTAACACTGAATATCCATTGGGACCTCCCCACATGGTGCAAGGCAGCTGGAGCAACATCCTGTTAGGTCTACCTAGGACAATGAGATCTCCACAGAAATTACACAGGGGTATTTTTCCTTTTTATTGGAATTTTGAAAAGTAATAATGGAATGCTTAGGGTTTACATTGCTGTGGAACATAGAGTGATTGGGATCCGGGGTGAATACAGAAGAAAAAACACCAAGCTCAGAACAAATAGGAGAAAAAAAGGAAGGAAAGCAATGATGTTCTGCTGGAGCAAATTCACTGACTTTGAAATCCTAAAAGAGAAAATGACACACTCATCTGTTGGGAGATAGTGACTGCTGTGGGAGAAGCACCTTGGTATGGCCATCATATGGCCTCCCAAGGCATCAGTGGCACAGCATGGGCTGCAGGATGGAGACTGGGGTAATTCATATTGAAGATATCAAGAGAAATAGCTTTTCATTTTGGAAATACAGCAGCACAGCAATTTCATTACCAGCAGCTACCCAAGCCCAGTAGATGTCAGTGTGGGCAAAGGAAAAAGAAGTCACCTCTGCATCCAGGGCTGCCCAGCACAGCCAGGTGGACACTCACTACCCTGATCCCAGCACAGGGCTGCTGGAAGCAGGACTCCTCACAGGCATCCCCTGGGTTCTGGAGAAGCCAGTGACTGAGGCAAAGTACGTGGAAAAATGGGTTAAAATTATATTTTGTCTGTCAAAAACTGCCTTTGGGATTTGGGAGATTTAGATTGATTGTCTGAAAGAACAACAGAGAGGTTCGAGTTGATGGAAAATGGAAAAGAAAGAACTTTCTAGAAATGTATTTGTTTGAATGCACCAAAGCAAATTCTGTTCACTTACTTGTCGTTCCTGTATTCCCCATTTCTATGGATCTGGTTTTCCAGGGTGAAATTAAAGGTGAAATGGGACACTTCTTCCTCATCAAAGATCTTCACTCGGGATTCATATGCCTCGTCTTGGAGATACCGGATCATGTCAGGGAACCAGACAATAAGGCCATAGTAACTGCAGCAGGATTGGGAGACACATCAGGGATACAAGATTCTTCCCACAATCTACTTCACAGCTTGTAAACTTGTTAAACTCCACATGTGAATCCATGTCTGACACAAATTCTTGCTCAGTACTGATGCAGGAGTGAGCAAAATGTTCCTCCAGTCTAAGCAGCCTGCTGATCTCAGAAGCATGTTTGGTCCTTTCCCCTTCACTTGAAGCAAGACCACTCATTTCAGTTCCCCTTGGCTGGGGAACAAAGAAATGCTCTGACCTTGCTGCCCAAGAGATTAGTAGAGCAGAAACAAATTTGGCTGATTTCTGCAAGAGTGCAGTTCAAGTGAGAATTTGGCAAAGTTTACCTGTAGTTTAGATTTAGGCTTGCCCGAGTGGTCTTGATTTAGACTAAGGAACAGCTGAGAATCTGGTAGGGTTGTGTCTATTTTTGTGTGTGTGTGGACAAGTTCAAATGAAAGATCTAAAAGTGAGAGAGACAATATATTACTGTGCTAATGACAACTTTTCAAGTCCTGATTTGTTCAAAGCACTTTGTACCTCATATAAAGCAATCAGATTGATCAATATTTGTAGGAGAGCAAGGCTTAGTTCACAAAGACTCTTTAATATAAGACCAGGATTAATTTTGTAATAGTTTATTTATATGTGTAAATAACTATTCAGACTCTGAATAGCCCTTTACTTTCCCAAAAAATATAAAAAAGTCCCTTCCTTACCTTAAGGCCATTGTAAACCAAACCACAGCCAGCATCAGTGTGTTCATCCTGTACTGGGCTGTTAAACAATATAGCACATTGTCCCAGACCTACAAATCCACAAGAAGGAATTAGCTGCCAGAACACCCCAGCAGACACTCGACAGCTTAATTTCTGAGTGCATCAAAAACCTAATGTCAGAAAAATGGGTTCATTAGGACAAGGTCAGATGTGTGGCCTATATTCAGTGGTTTTTAAAAACTATATTTATTGAGTAAATGGCTTACAAAAAATCACTTTTTCATCTCTGTGCAAGGGTACTTGATCTGAGCCCTCTGTAAGGAGCTGGAGTGCATGACTAGGGCTGGGTATGATGCAGAGTCTCTCCTAGGTTATATCAGTAAATGTGGCTATGAGATTGTTCTCAGGCCCTCTGACAACTTTATCTTTTCAAAATTATGTATAGTGTCAGGAGTGCTTTCAAACTGAGCTCCAGAGCTTTCTGAAGAGCAAAAGCCCAAACACAGCTGGCACTTTAGGAGATGAAATAAGATGAAATCAGGTAGGGATGAAGCCAAGCAGGAGGCAGACCAAGATCTGCTGTTGACTCAGGCTCTTAACTTGCCACATAGGTGTAATAATAGTATAGAGCCTGCATTAATATTAGTTAAGAACTTTCCTTTCAGCTCATCCTTCAAGACTAGAAGTTTTAACAAGGTTTTCCACAGTCCTACACAGGTATTAGGTGAGCAGCACAGCACAGCAGGAGACAGTATAACATCCTTAGAAACTCAGTCTCAGCAGGAACAAAGAACAAACCCCTTCTGCCCCCACTCCAGGAGGGAATTTCACTTAGGCTTGGGGGGAGAGAATCAGTGTTTATCTGCACAGGAGGAGAGCCAAGCACTTGGGGCTGTGGCTGGTCCTGGCAGTTCTGCACTGCTGGATGACAGTGATGCTCACAGGGGTGTTTTGGGGCCTGGTTGGCAACATGGCAGCTTGCAGGTGCACAAAGCTGCACAAAAAAATGCAGTCAGATTACTGCCCTGCAAAAACCAGCAGGTTTTCTGAGGTGAGAGTCGGGGTTTCAAGGTACTATGACCTGAAGCAATGAGGCACTGGAGCCCAAAGCCCAAAAGCCCCTCTGTGTGAAGGTTTTGTCTTTTTACCTGTTTTAAAGTAGTTGTGATTCTGACCAGCCACCGCTGGTACCAGGTCCCTGTTGAGCTCTGGATTTCAATGAATTCATCTACTTGCTTTGGAGTTTTGATATAGGAAACCTGGAGGAAGGAAAAAAAGCAGAAAAAACAATTGGACTGAAATTTCTTGAGTGGTTTTAAATTGCACTGTCTTCTGGGCAATGTTTCCACCTAATAACCCTTATTATTTTTTCCTTGAAGGTTAGAATTAGCATTTGAGCTAATTGATTTAATTACAGCAAAAAATTATTAACAGAAATGAGCCTTCCTTTCTTCTTTTCATCCATCCCTTCATCCTCTCTCTCTCTCTTCTTCCATGAAATATTTTAAGTGCATCTTGTCCACTTCAATCTCTCATTTATTGGCTAATGGGCCAATACTACCTTATTTCTCTGTCTTTAGAATTCCACTACAAATTAGGACTAGGCAATTACAGTAAAAATTATCTCCAAGATCAGCCACTTGTACCCAAACTGTGTTCTCAGGGTCTCTTTCTTTTAAGACAACTAGCAGGAATTTTTCTCATTCTACATGTTTTAAATACCTCTGGCAGAGCTTCTATGACAAACAAATGTGTAGATGGGAATCTTTGCAGCTGAGAATGCATCCTGCCATCAAGTGAGCCCACACCATGCAGTTTGCTTCACCAAAACAGTCTGAATTTTCAGTGTTGAATACCTGAACTGCACTGATCAGGAAATCTTACAAATGGGTCCCAGCAAATATTTGCTTAGTAACTTTAATTAAAGGACATATTCAAAGAAAACAGAACTGTTTGTAAGCACATGGAGGAGGCGAAGATTTGCTGAATAAATTTCTGAGTGTGAGCAAGTGCCTTGGCTCAGCTGTGCAGTCTCTGCTTTCATCTTCCTGGCACCGATTAAATGTCAGATCTGGGAACTGTCCTGGTACCAGCTGACTCACCACAAACTGACAACTTCTGGCCTATCAGAAAAACACAAAAGCTGACAGTTTGTGCCACACCAGGAGCACCGATCACCCGGCTGTGCCTGCGGGTGTCAGTACATCACGGCTCAGACGGCACAGCGCACCTTGAGGTGCGAGAGCGAGCTCGGCTCCTCCACTGCAGTCATGACTCTTGGGTGGAGCAATGAGCACTAATGGAGGCTCTACAGCTGCCCCTTCCTTCTCCCACTCAGCTCAGGCTCTCATAGTGCCCTACTTTTTGAGACATTTATATATATATTTCTATTTGAGCTTCTTTTCCAGCTCAGTGTTACAGCAAAGCCAGTGATGGATTTAAAGACAGCATCTCTCTCACCTTTGCTATCAGGGCTTCCATCACTTAAATGGTTGGTAGCCTAAAAATAACCTGTGCTCATTAAGTTCCTACATGAACATGCACACAATTGCCATGCTTAGATATGAAATTTTAATTTCCTTGAAGGATCACTCCCAAGTGGCACAGTTTCCTGACAACCCTTCTGAACATGGAGCCTTGCTCTCCTTTCTGATCACAAATACATGTTTTACACACAAGAGTATCTCCTTTTCTTTCCATCCTTTAAAAGCATGTGTGCTCTCATTTTTAAAAGCATAAATCAAGAGTTCTTCCCTGACTGGCTCACCAGGATTTTACAACTGAATTACAGTAATTTGCAGCTAACCCCAGCATAAACCTTTTCTCTGATTTTACTATTAACGACTCTGCTGGTGTGACCTTTTTCACAACAAGCAGCAGATCAATGAGTAATAGCCACTCATCCCACTTTCCCTTGGAGAGATTAAAGACTGGGTATGAGGCAGGTGGAGTTTGGAAAGCTCATTAGAAAGTACGTGAAGTTTAATCAGACTTTGATTAGAAGCCAGAATGGAGAAAGGAGTGACTCAAGTGTCCCACACGGCCAATATCTCTTATTTTGTTTTAGTCTCTTAGAACAAACCAATTAAGCATGTATGTAATTAAAATGACTGGTCTGAAGGATGCAGAGTAATAACAGGAATGAAGAGTACTCACTGCAATTGACAGACTTGGCTAGTTCTTGAAAAAACAGACTGGCATCTTAAGTTTAAATGCACAAAATGTTTCTCACAGTCCTTTTTATGGTTGCTGGGGGAGAGATTACATTGAAAGAGTTCTGAGGAGGAATAAAGTGCTGCTGTGTTCCACTAAGGAAGGTAAGTCCAGCTTTTCTTAACTGATGGCTTTGCTCAACTCACCGTAAAAACCCTCTCTGGCTCACCCTTGGCCCTCATGTTTGTGTCATGAACTTGCTTGAGGATCATCCAGGCTTCATCATGCTTACCAATCTGAAAACACCAAAGAAAAGGAAAGCAAGTGTTCAGGCTCCCAGCTCTGTAATTTATCAAAGCTCAGAGAGAAAGGTCCAGCATAGTGGAGAAGCACACACACAACATGGGCTGCATGAGACCTGAAGAGCTGAAAGCAGGGTTGGTATTCACAGAGTGCAACATCTCTGTGCTGGAGAAAGGAGCTGTCCTAAAACTGCCTGAGGCAGAAAAGGGGTCGGGGACAGAGCTTTAATTACAGATGAAAGAAGAGAAAATGGATGAGGAGAACTGGACTCTCATCCCAACTCTGCTAAAGACTTGCAGGCTTAACTTGAACTAAGTATTGTTACATTTCCCACCTGTGAAGTGGAAGTACAGAATACTTGTTTAAGATTTCCAAGGCTTAGGTATTTCACTCAGTAAAATGTACTTTTTCCTTTGCTCTACCACTAGGATTTAGCAGTTCCATGCTCAAACTCTGTGAGATATTTTCAAAGTGCCTTTGTTGGACATATAAAATTCCCATCTCTCACTACCTTCTGTCTGTACCCCATCTGGCAGTGACACACTAATCATCACTGATTGACCCCACAGTCTGTAGTATTTGGGGTTTAAGCAGTCTGTGGAGCTGGTGTAGACATGTAGGAGTGGCTTTGCCTCTGAGCATGTGTTCTGTGTGTTTGATGAGACAGTGATACACTGAGGACCTGCCATCCCCTGCTGATATCAGACTGCAACATTTGAGATGAATCATCTTACCTCCAGCAAAAACCGTGGGCTTTCAGGCATGAATTTCAGTGCCACCAGGGAGGCAATGCAGGGCAGAGCACACACAAGTACAAAGACTCTCCAGCTGTGGAAGTGGTACTTGGTTCCCATACTGAACCCCCAGCCTGGAAACAGCAAGAGCCAACAAGTGAGGATACTGACCAAGCATTCTGAATTTTCTTCTCTCTTAAGGGCAGGTTGAAAGTTTGCTTTCCTTAGTACTGATGGCTTGATAACATGCTCAGTAGACAGCAGCAAATTCATGTTCATTACAGAAGCTGGAACATGCTCAGGGTCTGCCTTTTAAAAAACCTTCTTTTATCTTTGAGTTTAGAAATCACCCAGCAATAGGAACAGTTCTGTGCAGCTGTAGGCAAGTAAGGCTGGAAAATGGTACAGGAATAAGGGCTATAATTGATTGCTTCTCAGTGATGTTACTGAAAGTTTAAAAAGGTTAAATCTCTGTCTGACCTGAGAGGCACATTAGAGACAGTTCCTTTCCATCTCCTACATCACATGTGTATTTCACATTTCATGGAAGTGAGCAAGAAAAGCAAGTTTATTTTTTTCCAGACCTACAGAACCTGAGCTGGGGTTCAAATTTAGAAATATCAAAATCCTAATCCTGCATTTGAGGTATCCCCTCTCCTGCTTTTTTCCTGATGTTTGGCCAAGTTCAGTACTGCCCTGAGAAGAACTGGAAAGTACAACCTCATTCTCTTACATTGCTCCATTTACTCTCCCTGGGTTCAAATCTCAAAAGGACTGTTTAATTCATTTTTTTCTTTAAGCATTTTTATTCACATAATAAGGAAATCATCAAGAAATGAGTTTTGCAGAGGTCTCATCTGAGCCATTCATGGTGTTCTAATGATTTCACAAAGTTCCAAAATAGTAGATGGAACACTGGAAATCAAAAAACAAGCTGCAAAAATACAACATCAAAAAGTCATCTGAAAAATAATTGTAGTGTAAACATCTAAGGGCTTTTTAAAGCAAATGTTGCAGATAATAGAGTTATTTCTACCCGACACCCCTGCAGTAAGTTTGCCTTTTCCTTCCAACAGTCTCTGTCATATCAATCAAAAGCATGAATATTTCTTTATACTGAATGGGCTTTAAATGTGCTAAAAAAGGATTGACAGGTTAATGTTAGTGGTTTTCTTCATGGGTTTTCTGGACTGTCCTACTTTCCTCAAACAGGATTTTGCAAACAGCTGCTGTCACTGAATACTTGGGGAATTAATCTTTTCCAGTAGACATTTGCTTTTGGTGTTTTCCTAGGTTATACACATGAGTTACAAGGAACAAGTGACATGCAGACTCCTCAGGGCACTAGTACACTTCAGTTTATAGCCATCTACATGTCCATTCCCACTTCCAGCTGAGGGCAGGGAACCCATCCCACTCCTGTATCCATTTAAGTCAGAAGGGAGTTCAGCCCATCACACGCTGAGCAGATGGGCTGGTACACCTGGTACACAGCCCTTACAGAGTGGACACTTGGCTAAGGGAGAGCACATGTGCTGTCCTCACTGCTATCATTCACAGCATCCAGTACTTCCCTGATTAAAGTTGCTTATTTTTGATAACTGGATCGATTTTTGCAGTAAAATCTCAGTCCATTTTCCCCCGAATGAGCTGACATTTATATTAAGAGCTCAGGCTCCAGCAGTATAACTCAAGGGATGTATTTGAGGCTTTGGAGGGAAAGCAGCCTCATCCAGTCCTACCTGCAGCATGTCAATCATGCAGTCCATTTGTGAGACCTTCTGTGAGCACTTTGGGTGTCTGTTATTTTCACTGGTGTTTATGCTGGGATGTGTAAGAAATGTTGCTGCCTGTGCAGGGGTTTGGGGTGGTGTAGTGGTGCAGGAATGTGGTGGTGTAGAAAGTCAAAAGCACAAATTACCGTAATGTGGGATGATGCTCCAAGCCATTGCTGAAGCATAAATGCCACCAATCATCCAGAACATGCAAAGCCAGCTCAGGTGTTCCCCCCTCTTCTCACGAGACAGAAATTCAGAGAAATAGGCAAACACAATGGGGAGCGTGCCTCCAATACTGAGGAGAAAAAACAGCACATGGGAAAAATGAGAGTCTTCTTCAATGTCTTTGTGGTTAGGATGGCATTTTTAATGAGGGAAGGTCACACTCGCAGATGGGCTGCTCAGAAGTGAGACTTGGAGGAAAAATGCAAATCTCTCTTTGGCTGGATTGCTCTTAGGCATCAAAGATGAACAAGAGCCTTCTCATGCTCTAAAAGCTGAACTTCCAGTACAGTTTGTACAAAGCTAGAGTAATACCCTGCTCTTCACTTAAATGCCTTCTCTTTTTATTTCATGATCACTCATTTAGGGAGGCAAAATACAGGCAGACAATGGAAACTGCTGAAGGTCTCACTGGAGGCCTTGGGTATTTTTCAGTCTCAACCACATTTCTACACAATTTGGGCAGCACCAGAACAACATCAATGACCAAACTCTCCCACCACTACAGCTCTAAGGGTCAAGAGTGAGGTAACACAGCCACACATCCTAAATGGCAATGCCATCCCGGCTGGCTACCAGGGATGCATCTCCTGAGCAGCCTTCCTTGTCCCACCCCACATGCCCAAATTGCCCAGCTGTGCTGGGGCTCCTCCAAGTGAGGGGGCAGATTCAGCAGGTACCCACCCGAGGCCTGAGATAAGGCGGCAGAAGAGGAAGAATCCGTATCCCTGGACGAAGGAGGAGAGGAATGCAAAGGCAGCATTGATTGCAAGTGATATGATGAGGCATTGCTTTCTTCCCAGTTTATCAGCGAGGCCACCCAGCAAGACAGCCCCCACCATCATTCCTAAGTAGACTATCAAGCCTGGAAGTGAGAGAGAGAGACAGTCAGCTTGTTAACAGGGTGGAGATAGTACACAATGTAGGAGCAGATTTTAAAGTGCCCATATGGCAGCTGATGTTGTCCTGGCATACTGTGCAATAAAGTAGAGATACTCCTCCCCACCCCAAATCTCAGATGCCAGAAATGCTGTCCATGGGCAGGACAGTAATTTTCCCATCTTGTGCCTGAGAGCTTGCATCACTTCAGGCAATATGGACATACCCTCATTTGACCAGACCCACATCTTTCCTTCCCAACCTCGCTGCTCACATATCCCCTGCACGTAGGCAATGGCCAGGCATAAGCAGCTTAGGATGCACGTGTCCCAGCTGTGTGCCACCAACAATACAACAGAAGTCTGATGTCTTAACTCCTCTTACCCCCTGAGTGCAGCAGGGTGGAGGATGTGTAGGGAGAGGCTCTGTCAGGCTGCTGTTTGTGCTCGGAAAGCTGTGAGAGCAGAGAGACTGATGAAGCATGGCTAAGTCTCTTTGCAGTGTTTCATCTCTTTCACTCCCTGCTTTTCCTGGCCGTGTCTGAAAGGATCAGTCTGTTACCCAGACTCAACTCATGTAGCTCAGCTCCCTCCTTCGTTACTGAGCCAAGATCTGGAGTCTAACTAAAGGACAGCTTACTCAAGAATGTAGTCTTGATCTGAAAATTTTAGGAGGAGGGAGAATCTAAGGCATGCCTGGACAGTTTGCTCTGTAGAGTTGTCTCTCTGATATTTTTAAGAAAGATGGATTCTACTTTTTAACCTGACTTCACTAGATCTTCTACTGTGGGACCCTCAAAAGACTGTCTCAGAGACTCCTTTAGTGCCAGGCTGAATAGGAGACAATGGGTTTTCACCCCAGGTAGTCTCCCTGTACCCTGCTCAGTTTGTGCCTGCTACTCTCCTGGAGAACAGGCAGTTGTCCTTGGCTCTTCTACTGACACTTCTGCAGAAGGGCCACAGATTTTTCTGCCTTTTCCTTTATGGAGGGAACAGTGTAAATAGCACTAGTTGGTAATGCTCAAAGGTTCAGGAATATATTTTTTCATTTATTTTATCTACTTTCCAGATGTAGTTCAGAAGAAATTGGTTGCAACCACAGTTTTTCCTGGGGAGCACAGAGGTACAAGAGGCTGCTCCCAAAAATACCTCCTGCATCATATCAGACCCCATTGACAGGATTATAGTCTGTGTCTATAGGCTGCACAGTCCTGCTGTGGAGATCCTGATGGGGCCTGACCATGGCTGGATGTGATCCAGATGAGCTGAGCTATTTCCAGGTGGAGAACATCTGCTTACTTTGCTGGAAAGCAGAACTTGCAGTGCAGGGAGTTATCAAAGGAAAAGAATGATGCTTGAGGATGTTTGGAGACTGGGGACATGTCAGGTTCAAGACCCAGCTGAGCAGGGGTTGGAGGGAAGGCAGCAGTGTTCCCTACATCCCTGGCTCTGAGTGAAGGCATTGGATGCTGAGCAGGTAAATCCACTGCCTTAACAGGAAACATTCCTATTCACTGGCTGAAGAAATGCAGCTAAAAGAAATATTTTTCAGGCATGGTTGACTGTTTGGAGGTTCATTCCTCACCTTGAACCAAGCTTGGCTCCTCTTGAGAGCCAATGCCTTCCTCAGGATCTGTTCTGTCAAACACATCACTTGGAAAACAAGGTGGAGATGAATGTATTTGTAATTCATTAATGTTTAAACAAAACAATCAGTCTGGTGGCTGAAGGCAGCTCTGTGCCATCCAGCAAAGCCAGCTAAGGGGTAATGCAAAGTTATCTGGCAGCTGATCCTGTCTTCCTTTTGATTACAAATGCCTGCACTTGATTTAAAATGCATTACTAAATTAAAAGCTATGCAGTAGAGATCCATTGCAGCATTTGAAGGACACCCACCTCACATTGATCAGACGTGGAAAAGTTTGGATTTCTTAAATCTCCCTATTCCACAGCAGGGTCACCTCTCTGTGAGTGATTCTTTTCTATCCACATGATGTCTGATGGACAGGATTTTTGTGTCAAATGCAAAAAATCTGTTCTTTTCTATTAAAAACCTTTGTACCAGAGCTGTGGAGAGCAGGATTTTGCCAATTGTACCTCCACCCTGAGCATGTGGCTCTGTGCAACCAATCCTTTCACTCCCTGCCCTACCCTCCTGATCCAAGCTGTCCTGGTGAGGTGATCTGAAGGTGTGTAAAGGTTTCAGGTACTGATCTGAAGAGAAGATACAGACACATCTCAGAGTCTGGGATCTCTATTTCTATTAGCTTTGACCTCCAGCTAGTTTGCTAAGGTACAAATTGCAAGGCTGAGCTAAAGAAAAAACAGTTTCAATCCAAAATCTTTCTGAAGGAAGGATCTTAACACAGTGCTGGATGGCTTAATGCTTTTACCCTGAGCCACAAGTAATGGAGCAACTCTGATCGCAGCCAGAGGAAGGAAGTGATGATGAGCCCTGTATCTACTCACTGGTGCATCACAGACACCCATCTGACAGCAAGCCCTGCCAGCACGCCAGACCCTGAGGAGGAAGGAAAAATGATCTGCCAAACTTAATTTTTTTTATCTCTTCTTTTTTTTTTTTTTTTTTTTTTTTCCAGAGAAAATCCCTGGATGGCAGATGTTCATCCAAATCCTCTTAGTAACAGAAAACATCCCAGGTCAGGAGGAGGTGGAGGAGATTTTTACTGTCTTCTAGCTGGTGTTTTACTGCAGTGACTGGTGAGGGGCAGCCTGTTCTCTGGCCAGGAGAAGAGTGAGCTCACCAGGGAATGTGGCAGTGCTTGAAACTCGGCATCAAGAAGTGAAGCTGCTTTTGTAAGCAAACCCCTGCACATTTTGACTAAGGAGTCCAAACTTGTGATGGAAGGGTAGATTGTATCTCTGCAACAAAACATCCATCAAACAGCCAGCAGCATAAATCACAGCAGAGCTGCTAATGTTGCAAGCTCACCTAGAGGATGTTGCTTTAATTAATTATTGTATATGATAAATCAATCGATGTGTGGTACCCCAGAAATTTAAAACAATAAAAATCTGTAGTAAAGAAAGTATCAGGGACAACCAGAGGCTGTTTACTAGGCCAGGTTCTGAGGGAAAGGATCCTGGTTATAAAAATATATGCTTCAGGGTTGAAAGAGAATCAACAGAACACTTCATTATCATGGAGAAGTCTTTTTTTGGTGAAGACTGCATGTTCTGGCCAATATAATTAAAATTTTGGGGTAGCTGCTACAGAACACTCTGTCAGCTGATGGATCTCAGGACCCAGGGTGCAGAACAACGTCTGCATTGCAGATTGCTGTGGCCTGGATTGACAACAAGGTGGCAGGGACCCAGGGAGGAGGGGAATAGTTACTCAAACAGCCTCTTTGCAGGGAGACCATCTTCCAGAGAATGCAGTGATGGTTGCTACCTCTGAAAAAGATCCAGCTCATATAAAGGAAACTCAAATTTTAAGGAGAATTGGACCAAGAAAAGTGATCACAAAATGGTGTTTCTTTTGCTAGTTCTCTCCATCAAATATTCTACAGTACAACATTACAATGGTCTGCACCAGAATCTTGACTTCTAAACTTGGCTTCAAACCACACAGACTTAGACTGTGCTAGGAGGGATCAGCTTCCCAGCTGACACATAAGGTGCTCAGATGAAATGTTAAAGGCAACTCTGAATAAGCCATTATTTGCAGACTATTCCACAAGTCCTGGAGTATAATGAATGCCTTTGGGAAAGTCTGCAACAGCCTCCCATAAAAGTGGTGGAAAACCAAAGAGCTGAAATTCTATGAATAAATTTTGGGTTATGACTCATCCATTGCTGAAGTTACAAGGAAAATATGTGACCACTGACTGGGCTTATTCCCACTAGAAAAGAGGTAACATATTTAGCATTTTCACACTAAGAAATTTATTAGCCTTTCCTGAAGTTGTGTGCTCTGTGTTAGACAGGAATTTGAAGTTAAAAGCTGAAGTTCTAGGAATAAGGAAAGGAATATACTGCAGATACAGCATATGGCTCTGTGTGTGCTAAACTGTATTTTTACCCTTCAATATAGTTAAAAGTACACTTCTAAGTGTTTCAGAAAAAAACCCAGAAAATTCAAGGTTTACCTAAATCTGCATCACAAGTATGAATTTTTCTCATAGTTAGTTAATGGGATTAAAGTTCTTTATAAAGAGCCACATCTAAAAATTACTCCTTTAGAGACAGGACAAAGACTTGTGGAATAACTAGAAAATTTGAGCAGATAAAAACCAAACAGCTCACTGAGAAAAATTAGTCTCAGAGTCCTTGGGGCTGTCAGGGAGGTGAGGAGGCTGTGTGGGTCCAGGGTTGTCTGGTTTGCATGGAGCCAGTCCACAGGAATAGGAAACCTCCTACCTGCCTTCAAATCCCAGGCCACCCCCAGTACAGCCCTATGGTAAAAAGAGAGGCTCTTGAAGAGGGAAAGCATTCAGAGAACAGAAAATTATTAGGACCTTATAAATCTTGCAGTTCAAGCTGTAATAAAAACAAAATTCAAATACTATTACTGGTGTAGAATCTTTTAGGGATGCACCTTATGGACACAAACAAAATGTGGTGAGTCGGGCCTGGTCAGTTTGGGAGATGGATGGGGTAAGGCACAGGATCCAGTTGTAAGTAACTGAAAGGAATAAAGTAATTATAGTCCTGACTCTCTTGTGCCATAGTGATGTCCCAGAACAGGGGAGGGTCTTGACAGAGGATGAGCTGAATGTCAGTGGCCTTTTTTTCCTTTCTTCCTGAAATTTTCAATCTGCTCTTCCTTATAGGCTTATCAGTGCTTTCCCCATGAATCAACTCAACCTTTCAAATGGAAGTCAAAGGAAAGGCTTGTCCTGATGCACTCTCCTTGTTGATAAATACAAGCAGTGAGACTTCTTCCACAGCCAATTGCTCTGGCACTGAGAAGGGAATCTCTCATGGGACAGACAGCTTTCCATTTTGGGAGATCTACGTGTGGATATTGGGCAAATCTGGCTGCAGGGATGGAAGGGGGTGTGGGGCTGGGGCTGGGTGGGCCCATGGGGCTGTGGCAGGGCCCATGGGGCTGTGGCACAGCACGGGTGAGGTGATGCACAGCCGGGCTCAGCGCTCCAGTGGGGCGTGGGTGGTGTTTATGCTCAGCCAGCTTCACATGTCCCCATGGGACTGGTCCAGCACCACAAGATTCATGGGACCATCTGGTTCTCCCCACCAAACCCTGCTGCTAAAGCAAAGATTTCAACAGAGGAGGCCAAACAAATCCTCTGCTGTCCAACAAAAACCTCCTCACGCTGGAACACGTCAGATGAAATTCCCTCGGTGTTTACTGATGGGGGACACAGCCATTCATCCCCATATCAGACCTGCACAAAATGTGGGGTGTTCTCAAATCACAAAAACACCTTTTTTTTCCCCCCCTACTGCTCAAGGTGATGATGCTCCTTGGGCTGCAACTTGTGCTGAGCATTTCTGCCCAAGAGCAAACTTGCAGCCAGGAATCTGTGCCTGACACGGGTCGGTCTCATCAGGGTGCAGTGGCTGCTGTGTTGGGGGTCTATGGCTGTGGAGGAGCAAAAGAGGCAGTAAATAACCATGGCAGAGCAAGGGAGCCATGGCTGGGCTTGTCCATGCTCAGCCAGAGGGAAAAAAAAAAAGAAGTGGAGAAAAGCTATTGAGCTCTGCAGAGGGGATTAGGATTTACTGTCATATCAGGTGAATTCAGGTCAATGAGAAGCTGTGACCAGATTTTATCTCAGCTGATAATAAAGCATCCACTTCACACAACTAAAATCAGGGATGTTACACATCCTATTTAACCTGACTCACACAGCCAAGCTTGAATTGCTACATAAAGGAGTAATTACTTATATAGGATCTTTTTTTCTAGGTTTTTTTATCCAACATTGTGAGGTTAAGAGTCTGTAATATGATATTCTCCTTAAAAAAATTATTATTAAATCATAAAAACGAAAAGGGAGCCTGAAAAGCAATTTTCTTCTCAGCTTTGGTGTAACTGTTTTACAGTTACAGACAAAGCCCTTAAAAATTTCCTTGTCTCAGTTTAGTGAACTGTGAAATGACAATAACACAACTGCAGCTCTGGGACCTATGAGGGCTGATGCTTTAACCATGCCTCGAGTTTTTTATATGCAGGATGTGAAGAAGTTTAAAATATTACTATGTCATTATCTTTTACACTTGTTGTGTACTTACTGCTCTGTGTTTGCAAACATATTATTTACTCCTCTAAGAAGTGATTTATAGCACATAAAGATATATATTTATAAGATACTGTGTGCCTTTTTGCAAATATAAAAATACAAATTTTATGACTCTTTTGATTATCCTTAGTAAATTTTTAAAAAATTACATTTCCAATAGGCTGTATCATACTGACAAGGAATATTCTGTTTCAGTAAATTTAAGAACTGAATTATTATTTTGACTGCTGCTGCTGAAAGCTCAGCAAAGCATATCTATCAAATGAATATGTAAAAATAATGTTGTTTCATGTTGCCAAACTTATTCTTAACAACTTGTATTATAAGTTGATTAAATCAAGTTGCTAAAATATGTGTACCGTTGTTTCTTTTTTTTTTGTTCGGTTTTATTTTTGTAATACCCCTGAAATCATCTTTAAATAGGATTTCTCATAACTGAAAAACTCCAAATACGTATTTTGTCCCACTCGGGATATTTAGGGCTAAAATAGCTGTTAATTTGCATCTGATGGTGAGATGTTTATTTTCAGAACCAAATGTAAACGTTTTCTAAGATGTGTCATTTCCATTTCACACACTTCATGAAACACTGTGGGCATCTGTTTATTTGCAATTTTTGCATAATTTGGCCATGGTTTTCTTGATATTTTCCCATGACTGCTTTCCAAGAGAGGAAAAATATGCAATATGCAGAGTGTTTAATGCAAAATATCGTTTTAACAGAAGCTGAACTTCACTAAATTGGTCTTTAGGAGGCATCTGCTTTATCTCTCTTATTTGTCCCTTCCTATTTCTGCTGGAGTTCGATTACTCACCTGACTTATTTCCCAGTCTTTCCCTCCTGGCCTCTCTTATTATGGCTGAGACCTTGTGTGTTTAAATGTTAGCAGCTGCCTGGAAGTGACCTTAACTGCACCTGGGAAAACCTGGTTATGTTTCCTTAGCAAAAATCTGGGGAGATAATCGGTTCCTTGGGAGTAAACACGAGCTTATCTGGAGATGTTTATTGGTACATGGGGATAAGGCAAGGGGCAGTGGCTCATGTGTGGATAATATCCCTGCTTCCCTAAAACCTTGTGATAACTTGAGGGAAAGCTGTGCCTGCTCTAATCACCCCCCGGTTCATCCTGTGCAGACACACTCGTGCAAAACTGTCACTGCACATGAGAAACTGAGCTGAAGGCTCTTTGATTGCCACCAAATCAACCCCTAAATGTAAGTGAACCCTGATCAGTGTGCACTGCCATAGACCACTGAGGGAATGGATTCACAGAGGGACACGAGCTTCGTGGAAGATACCTTTTTTCCTAGTTACAGGTGGATGGGAGATGAAGTTATTCTAAGAAAGATTTTGATGATTATGTTCTTGTCTCCATCAACAACATTTCCTCAGCCTTCCCCTCAAGAAGCTGATGTCTGCTATCCTTATGCCACAGCTGCTCAGAAAAGAGGTGAAACCTTCTAGCTATGCTGGAGGCAGGGCTGCACCCACATCTCATGTCCCTGCACTACCCTGCTGCCTGTCAAATCTACAATACCCTCGTCCTTGCAGCTGCCCCCTTCCCTTGGCAGAAAGGTCTCCTTCCCCTCTCCAGACTCAGAGACCCGCACTGTTCCCTTCCCATGCCCTCCAGCAGTCCCCTGCCCACCCCAGGCTCGTCACACTCTCTCTTCTTGATGCCTTGGGTACTCATTATTCACATCAGAGCACTGCTGTGCAATGCAAGGCTTTCCAAGACACAATTCATTCTCACAAAGAGTCATCTCACAAACCTCAGATCCAGCTGCAGGGAAATGCCCAGCAGACAAGCAAGGGTGTTTAACAAGTAAGACTCACTGAATCAGTGATTTGCCCCATGTACACCACCAGTCAGTAACAACTGAATGCTACCATAAATACCCATTCTCCTCCCTATCCCAAACTAAGATGAACCAGCTTTTATTGTTTTTAGGAAAATTCTTTTTTTTCCCCCTCAAAATAAAGTCATGAAATAGTGTGAATACAAGCTTTGACAGCAGATCCCCAAAACAAACTAGCTAAGGAGTGGAAAAATTGTTCTGTAAAACCAGGTTCTCACAAGCTATGTTTGAAAGTAGGCAGGAAAGGCAGCAAGAAGAGTTCTCCTCATTAGCAGTCCCAGATTAGATCTGTTCGTGCGCAGGAGGCTGGAGCTGGGATTGGATATGGACCCAAATGTCTCCTTGCTTATTCGGAGCTTATCAGAACACCCTGAACTTTCAGCCTTGCAAATACTGATCTGGAAAAGGCAGAACGAGCTCTCTGGGGAGAATTTGTGTTCATTTTTACCTCAGGTTCGGCCAGAAATACTTCAAAAATTTCCTAGTGACATTTGAAGTTTTCTCATTCAGGCGCCTGCCAGAGCCTGAGCTCTACAGAGGTGTATATTTATGGGGTCAGAGTTTCAGAAAATCTCAGCTTTCAGAGAGCCACCAAAATAAATGACCTGCTTTTCAAAAAAGGTCTCATCACTGAAAAGACACCAAGCCCTGTGTCCCACAGGGAGCTGGTGAATTCCAAAGTCCCTTTCAAATCAGGATCTCATTGTAAGAGGTTTGCTTTTAGATATCTGACTGGAGATATTTCGAGGTAGAATTTTCAAGGGGTTTGCGAAGCAAAAAAAAGTTACTAAACTCTTTAAGGCACAAAAGTAAGTACAAAGCTGGTTAACTATAGAAAGAAACATCCCAATCCTCAAGTTCAAAGAAAAAAGGGAGCAAAAGAAAAATTAATATGACCTTGGTACAGCAAGAGGAGAGGTTTATATAGGGATAACTATCTATTGTGTTTGTCACATGAAAATAATAGAAATAAAATTAAGTCAGGGGCTGGGGTCTAATCTCAAATCTGCACCTTGCATCAGGCAGGGCTTCTGGGCCAGCATAACTGGTGTGACCTACAGTCCCTGATGGCTCCCTGCAATCCCAGCATGTGTCCCTCAAGACACACGCTCTTCCTCCTCGAGCAGCTGTTCCAAGAGCTGCTTTATTTCCCTTCCAGATGCTCTGTCCTATTGCATGGCTGACTCTCACTGTGGGTCATGCTGGATCCTGTGCTGCTTCTTGGAGATCTGGGAGAACTTGCTGTCTTTGGCTGATGGAATTTGGCTTGCCTATTGTTCAAGGGAAAAAATTGTTCACTTAAACCTTTCCATCCAGTCTCACTCCCAATAACTAAGCCTTGTATTTTGACCTCAGGGAGATGTCGATAGAGATGCAAAAGGGATATTGCCCAGTAGCCTCAGCTTAAATCTGCATGCTGCACTTTAATTGCATTCCACAGGCCTCAAAAGAAACCTCCATTGACTGCATCTGATCCAGGACATATGAGAAAACTGAGAAGTTAGCAGGCAGAAGGAACTGACTTCACAGCTGATTTGTTGGTTGGGACTTTGGGCTGAAGAAAAGGGAAACCTGGACTTTCTAACAGCTTTGGATTTGTTGGTTGGGACTTTGGGCTGAAGAAAAGGGAAACCTGGACTTTCTAGCAGCTTTGGATTTTGGATCACTAGATCCACTTTTAAATTTTCACTTATTTATCCTTGAACACCCCTTTGATTTTTGCCCTGTGGACCTGCAGATTGTGAGCTGCCTTGCCCAGATCCAGCCTGCAGTGACCAGCACTGGGGCCACAGCACATTCTGGCAAAATTCTGCTGCTTTTGGTGAGCTGCCTCTCACCAGCATGTGAACCCCTCCTGAGTCAGATCCACCCAGGCATGACTATACATGACATACAACACAAGAAGAAAGTCATCAGAAGGTCCTGAAATCAGCTGGTCACTAGGAAAAGGTATCCCAGCTGCTGCTCACTGCATTAAAAGAGCTGTTTTCCATCAGCACTTACCCAGCATCCCTTTGTTGGAACTGGACAAGCACATATCCTTCTCAGCACTGGGAAGAACAAATCCAACCACAAACACCTCCACCCCATCTGCCATCAGTGCCAACCCTAAAACAAAGAAGAGAGTCCACTGGAAGCGTCCGTGGCCACACTCCTCAATGATGTTCTCGTACTGGTGGGCAAGTTGCTCCTCATCCTCCATCCTCTCGGCCATAAGGTCAGTACGGTCTCTGTACTCATCATCCACAGCAGGGGCTCGCTTCTTCTGCTTTTCTTTAATGTCATCTGGGTGTGGGATCCCTTGGTACTCCCCCTCATAGACCTCATCATCCTCATCGTGGCCTTCTGTAACATCACTCTGGGCATCCTCTTCCTGCACAGGCTCATCCCTGCCCCGGTAGTAGCCATCATTGGGTGCATCGTAGTTGCCATCCTGGTACCTGTAGTCATCTGAGACCTGGTTTGTGTTTCTATATCCATCATCCATTCTGAACAGAGAATTCTAAATGCTGCAGGTCACTGTGTAGGTATTCTGAAATGTGTACGGATTGGTGCAATTTCTGGTGTTGGTTACTTGAACATATCTTCTCTCCCTTCTCTGGAACTGATGGGATGCACAGCTTCCCAGGCTCAGAAGGAGAATTATATATAAAGGTTCTCTTTGACAGAGTCTCATGCAGCTTTTGGTAGTGTTTCACTTTTCAGCTGTCATTTGTGACTTGCTGGCTTCTGTGCTTTGGGTGAGAAAAGCTGCTCTCTGGGGAACAGCGAGGGAACAGCAAATTGCACAGCTGGGGAGCTAGGAGGATTTGACAGGTTTTTCCTGATTCATTGTGGTGCTGAAGGTCATGTCCTGAGAAGGAGGAAACAATAGCAATGAAACAGCAGTAAGCTTACAAGCACATATGTGCTGAGTTTAATGTCCAGCATTTTGAATACATGCTTTTCCTCTGAAAAAATATGGCAATAGAGAAATGTTTTTGCATCATCAAAACCCAAAACCTCAGAAAAACCAGAGCACTAAAATGTACCAAGTTCAGTGGGAACCCAAAGTAGAATGTAAAGTATCATGTGGTCCTAATTTCTGTCATTCCTGGAAGTTCTGCCTCCCATATGTGGTCCTGCTTTCCAGAGAGAGCAGAACAGCACTGGGCTGGGTTGCTGCAACAGAACTCTCGGGTTGCTAAATATGTTTCCACCCATCTCCTCAGAGCACACTCCTCCTTGGTCCTTACAACTGGCTAACATAATAATGAGACAAAATATGACCTTGGTTTTCTTTTTCATCCAGATCCCAAAATTAACTTTATTTATTGGCTTCTTTTTTTCCCTAGTGTCTCTCCATCTGTATGCCAGATGTACGACGGGCACGCAACGTCTGCCAAGATAAAGTCACCAAAAGTCACACCAAGCTCTGTTCTCCCCATATCTAAACATCAACAGAGGATGATTTTTACAGAGAGCAAAAAACAAAGCTAACAAAACAAAATCATTGCTGTCTGCAGGGAAAACCAAGGGAAGTCAAGACATATCTAAACATATACTCCTTCTGGGCACCTGATTTCCATTATTTTCCAGGCAGTTTCCAGCCAGCTGGCTCTCCAGCATTCCCCTGCCTCACACAGCTGTAGACACAGAGTTTGGAAGGAGAAGCACATGGGAAAGGGAGTGGAGTCGCACCAGAGCAGCCAGCACAGCGTAGGCATGCACAGAACATGGACTTTTCTTTAAGCTTTGAGCTGCTTGCCTAAATAAAGTGTAAATGAGCTATGGATTGACATGGGCAGGCACAAGCCTGTGGCTACGTGGGCGTTGTTACCTACACAGCCAGCTGACCTATAGAAGCACACGCAAAAGCACACACTGTAAATGACAGGGATATATGCAGCTAAAATGACTTCAGAGAAGACATTCAGGAGCACTGTCTATAATAAAATGCTCAGAAGGGCTTCACTGTTGCTGCAAACTGTGATTTTTCTGGCAGCTCAAATGCTTAGGGTAAGGAACGAGTAGAGGCTTGACTTCTCTGCACAGATTAATGGCCATGCCTTGCCTATTCTGCTGATGGAGCTGCTCCAAGGAACTTCATACCAGCTTCCTCTGCATTTCTGCTTATCTACCTGCATATTTTTGGCCCATAATTACAGCACAGCCTCTGCAGAGCCTGCCAGAATCTCTTCCCTTTCTCTGCCCCTCTGCTGTTTGTCACTACATTTAACATGTTTCCTCTTCCCTTTCTTCATGCTGAATCACACCATACATTTTGCATCAAGAGAAAAAGGGAACAGGGCATTCTTTTAGGGCTCAAAAAAGAGTGATCAATAAAGTAATAGAAAAAAATTTCATAAAATCCCGAAGCCATTCTGATCAGGTTATAACGATCAGGAGTCTGCAGTGCAGGGAGCAGTAAAGAGAAGTATTTGCATTGGCACCAGAGCTGTTAATGTGCAGGGGAGTTAATACATTGGACAGCCATCAGAAGCACTTAAGTGAGTTCTACAGCTCTTGTTTCTATGCTGGAATGATAGCTTTAATGGTTAAAAAAGTCCAAAAGTACTTTAGAGTCTCAGAACCTCCCAGTCCTGAAGTAACTTTCTTGATTACACAAAGATTTGTGTCATGGCTGAACATCATGTTCTCCAAGGCAGTAAAATCTAGTTCCACAGAGACGTATTTTCTTTTGAAAAGGAGGGGAAAGAGCCTTTTCTTTAAAGAGAAAAAACAAAAGAACAATATGTGCAAAAGAACATTAGGCTTTGCTTTGGAAGTCTTTAAGAATCATCTGCTGGCAGGTCATGCTTCAAAGCAACCTCAAATGTTGGAGCAGGAAGAGCAGTGACCTCACTGTGTTTGTCCCTTTTGGGTTGCTACAGAACTGGATTGAAAACTCATTTTAGGAAATGAAGTAACAATAACACTAATGATCAATAGCAGAAGTGATCAGACTCTGAGTCTCCACAGACCCTATCTCTCTTTTCAAAAGGTGAAAGTATGTTCTTGAAGACTGAGTGCTGGCAATCTTTTTGTTCTCTATTTGAAAGCTGCTGAGGCTTAAAGCTGGGCTCTTTGCCTCCCACAACAACAGGATCAAAGATCACAAACTTAGAAAAGACCTATTGAAGCATCCATGCTCTTTCACTGACACACAAAGATTTGGCATTTACAAGATGGAATCACATCTTGGGCAGCCTAGGAAATAATGACATGAGTTGATGAGTGTCACAGACCGGTGACAGTTACCTGTGTGGGGAAGAACACGTAATTCAGAGAAAAGGTCATGGCAAAAAAGTAGTGATTTGGTTCCCATTCAGTTTGTAGGATGGATGTTTTCTGGGATCACCCTAGGAGAAGGGGCAGTGCAGAGAGGCAGGCTCTGTCTTCAGAGTGCTGTACTTTTCACACTTCACACCACTTGTTTTCTTTCGTTGCCACATATGCACAGGCTGATTCACTCCAGACCTGATTCTTTAACACCCTTTCACTCAAGCTGAGCTGCACTAACTCATTAACAGCCCCATTTAGCATTTAGATGCGAAATCATGATGTGTCATAAAGATGGCGGGCTTGGATTGCTATAATTACCCTTCACACTGATGCATGAGAGCTTGAGACAAATATACACATCACACCAAGCCTATTGTAGCCGGGTGGGTGTCAGTCTCTTCTCCCAGATAACAAGCAACAGCACAACAGGAAATGTCCTCAGGTTGTGCCAGGGAAGTTTCAGACAGGATATTAGGAAAATTGTATCATCAAAATTGTTGTCAAGCACTGGAAAAGGCTGCCTGGGGCAGTGGTGGAGTGGTGGAGTCACCATCCCTGGAGGTATTTAGAAGACATCTAGATGTGACACTTGGGAACATGGTTTAGTGGTGGGCTTGGCACTGCTGTGTCAGTGGTTGGACTTAATGATCTTAGAGTCCTTTTCCAATCTAAATGATTCCAATTACAACCCTCAGCCCTTTTAAACTGCCAGTTCCCTTTCTGAGACACACAAGCGAGGTTTAAACACACAACAAATGTCCTCCATAAGGCAGAGTCTGCAGGGGCAGGAAGGCAGAAGCAGGAAAGCCTCATCCTGAGTCTCCCCAAAACAGCCCAATAAACTGAGTATTCGACACAGAAACCTGGAATATGTCAGAATCCAGTTCCTTCCCTCCTTTCTTTAAAATGCACCACACACCTTGCCATTTTCTTGTACTCTTTACCTCTTTAGTTAGAAGATATCACATACTCAGCCAGGAATTCATTCATTTCAGCTCTGCAATTTAAAATAGCAACCTAAAGTTTTGTGTATCCCCATAATAGAAACAGTATCTACTCTAGGAAAAGGGATGTTTTTAAAAAGCCCATTAACACCTGCATTTGCATCTCTGAGGGTGTATAGGTAAGCCTGGCATGCTGAGGCAATGAACTGGGGACTAGAGGGTAGCACAGCTTGGAGGGGATGCAGAGAAGGGTGATTTTCTTGTGCCTGGTACTAAATGAAGAGAAGCCAGGGCTTGTCAGAGATCTGAGCTCTAGCAGAGAACAGAAATCACGCCGAATTAATGAGCAGGGCAGATATGAGAAGGGTTTTCTTGTGAAATAATGCACCTTGGGGCATGATGGAGTTTCTGAAAAGCAGAGAGGGTGAGGCTGTTTCTTTGTAGGAACATGAGCTGAGGGTGCAGACCCGTAAATGCATAATGCACCTCCATGCTGTGGATCCAGCAGGGAGAGAGCCAAGGCTGGGAGCTGCTGCCCAGGGCCTTTCTCTCTGCGTGCTCAGGAAGGGACAACACTCAAAATCAACAGCAGGAGGGAGAGGTTATTTGAACACTAAGGAGAAGGAGCAGGACTGGGACACTATAAAAATGCTTTCAAGGCATCTTTAGCATTCACCAGAATAATCCCTGTGAAACAGATGGCAGAGCAGTTTAATATTCTGCCTGAAGGACGACTCCTCCTGCAAAACATCCTCACCCCCAGAGCTGTTTTCTGCTGACAGCAATGGGAAGGTGCCCAGACCCTACAGAGACCACAAGGACCTTCTGCAGTCACAAAGCTGATTGTGAAATATTCCTGAGGAGAAATTTTCCTCACTGAAAGGAGAAAGATGATTATGTAGATAGCTTTCTATGAAGTTCTAATCTCAGATTCCTAATGAGGTTGCAATTAATTGATCTGTTTGTACACACGAAGGGAATGATTTTTGAGGTGCCTAACAAATCCCAGCTGCCAGGGGAGCAGCATCCTGGATTTCAGGCAGCCAGCACTGACACCAGTGTTATCAGACAGGCTGAGCACTGGGGCAGTGAGTGATTACTGTGCTGCTCCATGGAAGTGCTGCAGCCTGAGCATCCTGGGCTCTGCCCCTTGGCCTCTTGGCATCTCTGTGTCCCTCCAGACTCCCCATCAGGACAGCACAGCCTTCCTCTGGTGAACTTCTCTGGGAATTGCAGATCCCTTGCAGCTGTGGTTATAGGAATATATGAGTAGATGGCAATTTGTGTGCCCAGAAGCTTAAGCCTTACATAAACCAAAATTTGGGGAAAAGAGGTCTCTGTGCTCCCAGCTTCAGAGCTGAGGACCAGGAAAAGTGCTCCTGGGTCTTTTTCAGGTTTTCAACAAAGTCTTGAAGCCTAGCTTTTTTTTTTTAACTAAGAAAAATGCTATTTTATCTCAGGAGAACTTTGAAAATTTCCCTCTTTCCAACCAGTATAACTAATAATAAGTTTGTTTTTTTTAATCTAAAAAATTAGACTGCAATCCCATATTTCACATAAAAAATGCTTTCAGATCAGGTCCATTTTAAATTCTTCATCTTGTACTGTAGAAAGTTGCCTTTTTCACTTGCATTAAAAAAAAAAAAAAAAGGATGTGCACGGAGATTTGTTTCAAACTGAAACAAAATATTTCATTTAAAAAATGCCATTCTGTCAGCTGCTTGATCCATTTCTTCTTAGAAACATTCATTGAAACAGATTTTTTCCCAAATAATTCAGGTTTGGAAAAATGGCATGTTTTTATTAGCAAAAATTGTAACAGAAACTCTGATTATGCTCTCTTGAATGTTAAAATTATCTCAGGTGCACCTTAAAGAAGACAATATAGAGAAATACAATATAGGAAAAGTAATCTTGCTATTTATATGCATATGACTAAAAGTATCTGACCTCTGAGAGGCAGAAAAGGGCTTTTCTTCCTCAGGGTTCTGATTATTGTTAGGGAGTCTTTTGGGGTTTTGTGCTAACATTGAAATTGCTTCTGCAGCCACACAATTCAACATCCAGAAGAGAGCTGAGCAATATCATCATTCTCTGGGACAGATGGCAGGGCTGGGCTCTTGGCAAGGATCCTGCAGAGGGAAAAGCAGCAGGATCTGAAGAGAATCTATATGTGAGAGAAGGTAGAAAAAACAAAATGAGGGGGCTTCAAATGTGAAAAGGTAGAAACCAAGTGAAATCCTAAGTCAGGGGGCAAGAACTGGGATTAAAGGTCCAAACTGTGCTCAGAATAAAGGGGGAAATGGCCAGGGAAAGACAGAAGTCCTGACATATTATTGATCCACAAGCTGTGGAAAAAAATGCTTTGTAGTAACAGTAGCTCCTGCCTTCATATCCAAGGATTATAAATGCATCTGGTGCCATCTCTGTTAGAGCTCAGCCCTAAGCCTGATTAACTCTTGCTTGACTTTTTGCTTCTCTCACTGCCAAAATAACAGCAGAAAATTCTCAGAGCATATGATTCTGAAACACTTTCAGAGGAAGTTGGCTGTGGAGGACATCACTCAGTCAAAAAAAAAAAACCAAACCGAACTAATGATTGACCAATATTTTAGGGGGGTGATTGTATCAACATAGATTGCACCTCTTGCAGGTCTTCAGCAGCCACTTTCCTTACTGTGCCTTTCCATCAAATATCCTGAGTCAATGGTGAAGAGCAGGGACTCCCTGGGGAATTTCCAGGAGGATGTTCTCAGATCTGAGCACTGGCAGAGAATCAGTGAGATTTAATCAGCTGAAGACCTGGTCTCTTTTCTTTGAAATACAAGTGCAATTTTCTACAGGATTTTAGACAGGTAAAGGAACACTTTATATCATTAGGAAAAAAAATTCCATCTGATTCCTCTCAAGTGTCACAGGATTGGATTCAAACTTTGTCCTTGCAATTAATGTCCAAAAGAAACTATGGTCAGCAAGCAATCTTGAAGAAGGACTATATCACAGTTCCAGGTTGAAAAGCCATTGCAACTGGAGCAATATCAGATCCAGTATAATTTCTGACGTCTCTTTTCTTCTCTTGTTCAGTAAATCAAGGAGGGTATAGGAGCTTTCTGGTTCTCTTACTCAGTGACATGCTAGCTGGAAGCAAAAAAGAGCTACTTTGCCATCAAAGACAATGAGATTACATAGAAGGGCATGCCAATATATGTTTTTCAGGTGTAAATTTATGTATTAGTGGCTACAGCAATCAACTGTGGCTGCAAACACAGAAGGCTAACTGGGTCTAGGCACAACAGATTTAAAAATCAAAGTCTGTAGCAGAGCCTACCTTTAAAAAGAATTTGCTTTGAACTGTGGAAAAAGAGGTGTCTTCTGTTGTAGCTTCAGAGGAGAGCACTGTATTAAGTCAAAACCAAGGAAAAAGTAGTTTCTCCTGAAACATTTTTTTATTATTAAGAAATTATTTGATAGGTATGTTAACACAGGTTCAAAAACTCTCCACAGAGCTTGTTAAGCAAGCTATGTGTGCCACAGATTCTGGGAAGAAGAGCAAGGTATTTGAAAGTCATTGACTTGAAATCATCTGGTTCAAAGAACTGACTTTCAGCAGTACAGATGGCACCTACTGATTGCTCCCCCACAGCACAGGTAGGGCAGGTAGGGTAAAAGTCCTCTGTGCAGTGTGAAAAACATTGATTTGCTCGGGGATCCTGCTGGGGTCTCTGGGACAGGACCCATTTATTCACTGTTCCTACACTGTAGGTTGGAAAAGATGGTGCTGAAGCAGTCCTAATATAAGGAGAAAAGCAGGGAAACCAGAGCTGGAGCAATTTAGTGTGTTACCAGCAGACCTGATTAATTATTTAGAGAAAGCATTTTAGTTCAAAATTCTCTGCTACAAAGTCAATTGAACTGAAGTCCTCCTACCGTTTCTGGATAATCTCTATTGATCTGTGGTGGGTTTTACACATTTCTGGGCAGGTGCACACTGTGTATGTTTGTTCCACTGGGAGAAAATACTTACTGCATTATTTGATCCCACAGTCCTGCGTTACACAATGATCTGTGAGGAGAAACTACTGTGTTTGAAGCTGAGCATTTACAGCAGCCCTTGGATTTGGAAGTGGACATGGACAGGTTATGAACACAAACAATTCAGTTGTTTGATTGAACTGTCCTGATTTATGCTGAGTAAGAATCTGGCTGCACTGCTCCAATGCCTTTACATTTTTCATTCTCACCCATCCCACTGGGGGAGATTTCTGGTTTCCAGCACGTTGCACACTCAAATGCATTGCTTTATGTGGTGTGGGCTGAATTCAGCTTGTAATCCACTATGTTGTGTTATGAACTGAGGGACAGAAAGTCTCCCAGACTGTTAGAGGGAGATTATATCCCAAAGTCTGATACTCTGTTTGTGCAGATGCCTTAAAGGTCATATCTAAGTATGTGCTAAAGCCAGCTGGCACAGCAAACATGCAGCAGATGAAACAGGGAACAAGCATCAGCAGGGCAGAATAAACAGCTTTTCTGAAGTTAGGGGCACAGACCAGCAAGTTGGGTGTTCATGAGATAGATACAGAGAGGAATGTTTAACAGTAGGAGCTGGAAAGCAACGGCTTAGCAACACGTATCTATGTAAGGAGGGACAGACTACACATTAGGATTCCAGAGAAAGGCCATAAAAGGTCAATTTGACAAGATGAATATGGATAATGAGTTGAGACAGATGGTGTAAGAGTATGGTAGCTAATAAATAATGAACAGACTTTCTTCAAGGAGGAAATGCGGGGAGAAGTCACAGCCGAGAGCTTAATCAGAAGAAAAGGTGGTGAAGGGAAAAAGAACAAAACCATGGAGGATGGAGGAGAATCACAGCAGGAGGGCTGGTGGGAGAGGAGTGTCTGCTTTTACGTGCCAGAGTTTTGTGGAAATGATAATTTACCCAAAGAAAACTTAGAAATGCATATGCTGGAATTTGGCCATCTCACTGAGATTAGCAATTTTCTAGCTGAGAAATCACTCACTGTCTCTAAAAGTCTTCTAGATATCCATTTTCTCTGCTCCTCCTCTCCCATTATCACAGTACCTAAGCAGCACACGGTGATCACAGGTCCCATCAAAGGCTGGGAAAGGCTTTCAGGTTTGTTTTGCACGTTGTGACTTGAGGCAGAGAGGGGCTAAAAATGTATCTGAGCTTTGAAATGGAAATGCTGTGCGCTGTCCCCCACATTCCAGGGGCCCCTGTGGACCAGCAAGGTAAGGATTTATTCCCATCTTCAAACCCAGATATCTTCCACATGATGACCAAGATAAAGGTGAGCTTTGCTGCCTCACAAACATTTTCCTTAATGTGGAGCTGAGGCACAAACCCCAGCCTGGACACCAAGTAATACTTAGAGGTGTCCCAATGTAGATGCAAATAAAGAGCTTTCCCAAAATCACCTGGGGGAGCCATATCAGAGCCAAACAAGCAGCACATGTTTCTGCTATTCCCTTGTATTTTTAAATATCATAACGAGCTAGAATCTTTGAGGCTTTACTGCTTATTAATAACCCAGCCTCTCTATCAGCATGGCACCCAACAGGAAATTGGGTGTTTATTCAGAAACAACAATGCCCTGGTGCCCTTTCATGAATTTGGGCATTTCTACGTGTGTTTGCCCTTGGACAGCTTATTAGGTTTAACCTTACCGGGCTTGGAGGCCCTGACAAGCTCCCAGAGAGGAGTGTAAGCAATAACCTTGGAAATAAACTGCTTGCAATTCAGCAGATTCTGCCTGTGTCAGACAGCAAACATCCCTGATTAACTATAAACTGCTTAGCTTATTGGCAAAGACGTGCCTCTGGCTACAAAGAGGATTTTTATTTCATCACACTTACAACCTGAGTTATTAAATAATGAGCTGCTTAATTAACTAATTCATTAATACATGGCTGTGATGAATAGATTTGCTCCAGTGACAGAGTCATGAAAGCAGAAAAAAACCCTTATTTCTAAGTACTGCTTTCTTTCAGGAGGGATTTTATTTGAGCAAGTATCCTTATTAAATACCTCTTTCCTTCTTGTTCCTGCCTGTACCTAACAGAGCAGCCTCAAGGTCTGCTCTGTCTGTTTTCCCCCAGCTCTCCCTGCTCTTGTTCTTTCCTCTTTTTTGCCTTGCTCCTTCTTCCCTTTGGATCCATGCAGCCAGTGTCTTCAGAGCACTGTGCCCCAAAATGACCCCTTGCCCAGTGCTCCCACACTGCTGTGGCCAGGAAGTCTCATCAGCCCCAGTCTCACAGGAGGTGACTCTGGTACTGATAAAAACCCATCAGTTATTGCCCATGATCACCTTCCCATTGCTGGGGGACCAACCAGCCTCCCCACTAATGGAGACAAAAAAATTTACTGCACCTCACAGCAGCCTTTGCAGGGTTGTTTTCTCCTGTTTTCCATGGTATTGGAGTGTGTTGAGAAAGAACTCTAGTAGAGACATTTCCACAGGCTGGAAACAACTCCTGCCATCAGGAACAGCTCTTTCCCAGCTCGGGATGCTCAGGCATCAGTCTCTGGAGACAGCTGCTTGCCAGCTCCAGTGAAGTGTACAAATGCACTGGTCATGCCAGAATTCTCACTTGTTCCCAGAAATCCCCTACAGCCTGTCACAGGCACAGCCAACCTTATGCTTCCATCATGCCCTTTAATAAGATTGATCCCCCTGTTTCCCTTCAGGGCTGCCCAATGATCAAGCCTAAAGGGGCACAGTTATTATGAGATCACATAAGAGGGGTGGTTCTCAAACTAAATCCAGCCTCTTTCTTTTCTGCATAAGACCTCCAATACAATTGTGTTGTGGCCTCAAGGGCTTTCAAAATTGCAAATGCACTGTTCATTATGCACCTTGCCTGTGGAGAAATACAAGTGCAAGCAGAAGCAAATTTAAAGAGACTCCTTTCAAGGTTAAGTGGCAGAGAAAATACTGGAGCAATTGCTTTTGCTCCATTCATGTTCACGGCATTTTGATTAGTTCAACCTTTTTTTTTTTGTTTAATAATGAAACACTTCTGAGGAGACCTGCACCTTGTAGCACCCATGATCATTCAGCAGATTCTATTGTCCAGCTATTAAATTCATTATTTGCCTCACATATATCACTGCAACACAAACAAAATCTACCCACAAAATGATGTCTTCTTCTGCAAGGAGGCAATTTGCAAAGCCTGTCTTAGCTGTACCTTAAATATCCCAGATTCTCAGATCTTTGAACAACCTATTTTTGAAACCAGCATCTTGAGAAAAGTCATTAAAAATTGCCATAGGGCCTGGAATATGTTGGTGTGGACTCACTAGCAACCTTACAGATAGCAACTCTACATTTATACTTTTGTTTTATACTCATGAAGGATTTAGACTCAAAAGAGCACTCAGCAGTTTTTTTGCACCTGCAGAAGAAGAGAATGGATAATTTGAGCACATGTAATCAGCCCCTTAACATTATGAAAAGCTGGGTTGCCTGGCAGTGGTTTTTCCTAAGCCTCCCTCATTCCTTTTGTGTTCCTACAGGAGACTTTAGGACAGGTCTTTGCAAGAGTAGCTCATTTACACAGAACCTTAAGCTTGGCCAGTATCCTGACAATCCCAAGTCATGTGGCTTTCAGCTGTGCCATGGGGCATTTGCTGTCTCACAGTATTCTGAAATGATGTTTGTGCCTCTGTGGAATAGAGGAGGAAAAGAGGAAAAGACTGAAACAAAGAGAAGATGCTGCAGGAGCCAAAGAATGACAGAAAGCAACAGCAGAGCTTGAGACACAGGAAAGGAGGCAGGACAAGGCAGGGGATGGTGCAGGTCAGAAATGTAGGGGAAGAAAAAGGCACAACAGTATCGGCCTCAGAAAGTCGAGAAATGTTGCCTTGAGCCAGTAAAAAGAAGAAAAATAAACACACAGACACCCTCAATTAGGCTCAGCACTTCATAGCAGTGAGAAGGTTCTGCATTTCCTTTCCAATAAAACACTAATAAATTCCTGCATTCAGGTTGGACACTAATGATGAAAAAGCTTCATCTCCCCAAATTAATAGCCACAAATTCATCATCAGGCTGTAGCACTATACCCCATGTGTACACAGAGAGAAAATCCTCAGCATCACCTGTCGAGGCAGAAGAAGGATTTAGCTGTTATTTATTGCTCAGTGTGACTCATGCCTGTGGGTAGGGACGCGACAGTACAGATGGGAGTTAAAATCAGACTGCCATCAGGGGAATTTATGCCAGGAGAGTTGAATTCAGGCAACTTCTGCTTATGTTTTACCTGGAATTTCTCTATAAATCTGAAAAGAGTAAAAAAACATTTTGAAAAATAGATGCCTGTGCAGACATTTGTCAGGACTCAGGCAGGTTTGATTAGAGGAAAGATGGTTTAGTGACTTGGGCAACATCAAGAACTCTTTACATTTTCTCTAATTCCACAAATGGCTCGATTAACCTAAGGCAAGACACTTAGTTACTCTTAGGTTTGGTTCTTTGTCTGCAAAATAGCTGTAATAACTTGTTTTGTCTACCTGTCAGAGATTGTGTAGGGAAAACACAGGCATACCTGAAAAGAGAATCTTGTAACCACTGATGGAGAGCTCCAAAGTTCACCTTCCTGGACTTCAGATTGTCCTTGCCAAGACCACTGTGATGCTGCAGTTATGCTCAGAAGGACAGAGTCTACTGTGAATGTCTTCCAATGTGCTGTTTCTGATTGGAATGAAGAATATTTCCATCATGTTTCATAGCTCTCCTTCTGTTTCTCTCATTTCAACCCTTGCCAAAGAAGATATGTAAGGACACTAAGAATCATCAGACTCCCTAAAAACCAGAAGGCAGCTGAAAGAGATCCTGAAACTCAAGCATTCCCATGCAAAGGAGATGCTCTTGCTTTCAGAGGGGGAGAGCAGGTATCTTTTGACTGTCCCCATTGTCCCTGGTCCAAGTGTTCTCCCTCCTGCAGATATTGCAGTGAGGGGAATCCCTCCACCTGCTCCCAAAGCCCAGTCTCTTTGACCCAGCTCAAGGAGTTCTACAGCCGAAATGCCAGCTGTAGACTCCATGGAGGTGAATTTAGTGGAGGAATATGGCTTTCAGTAAAATTTAAACAGCAAGGAACTTCATCATCTTCCTTCCTGCTGGGAGTCTAGGACTTGCCTCATGTACATATTGGCTGGTCTCCACTTGCCCTGAGCCTGCTTGCAAAATCTTTTTTGGTATCCAAACACTCTTTGCCTCAGCCCTCTCCACACCTCAGCTGGAACAGAGCTCTCTGTGTCAGCAGGCCAATTGAGGGACTGAGATGGACAGCTGCATGTGGCCTCTGCTGAGGATGTCATCTGTCAGTGTGTTATTACCCAGTTCCAGTCCTCATCCTGACACACTGAGATCAAACCTCGCCAGGCTCCTCAGGGACATTTTGGCTGCCCGTCCTTTTGATTGCCATTCTGATAGTCCAGAGCTGGCCATGCTCTGTGTGCCACACAGCCAGGCACAACGGGCCTCAAAGAGCTGCTCTTGAAAAGCTTGTCAGGGACTGGCTGCCAGATTTGGGCTTCAAGTGCCCCCCTATTGCCAACCCTCCTCGCAGCAGTGCTCCTGCAGCTGGCCTCCGATGACCAGATGCATGGAATCAGGGAGCATGGGCTTTCCTCTGGCTCCTGCTTTTCCAGGACTCACAGGGGAGCTCCTGAATTTGGCAGCATCTGCAGGTGCTGCAGCCTGAAATGTGTTGTCACACTCACTCCTACGGCTGATGCTGCTCCTCCCCACCGAGCTGCAGAGATCACATCCTGTGCCCTGGCACAGAGCTCTGTTTGCTCCCCTCCCTTCTGCCCCAAGTCAGCTGGCAACGCTCCTGCAAGATTCCTTGTCAGGACTGAGTGGAGTCACCCACTGGCAGACTGCTCTGGTGGGCAAGTGGATGCCAGATTAGCACACACCAAGGACCTGTGTTGGGAGGAAGGGAAGGCATGACAAGACAGCAGCTTCTAAAAGGTCTCTGTGCAGTATCTGCCTTCCTCACCCCCAGTGTGGGCTCTGTTTCCAAGCATATGTTGGGATATGGGAAATATCTCTTGTAATGGGGGAGAAAAGAAAAGAAAACAGTCTTTTTGTCCTCAAAATGTAAATGAGATGGACTTGCAGTCTCATAATAGGGGACAAAGGGATATTTAAGAAATTTGAAAGGCAAGAGATTAAAATCTTGCACAAGGAAATTCCTGTTTACACACTAACCTGCAGGGGTCCTGGGAATAAAAGGCAAGGTCTTGGCAGCATTAAAAAGAAGGGATTGGGTGTATTTGAGGAAAGAAAGTCAGTTTCATTCGAGTTACATTTTCTACAACATTTTTTTCTACTGGGAGAAATAAGTTCTTCACTACATGAGGCAAATATCAAGAGAACTTCACTCTGGTGAAGGCTGATCTGTAACTGTCCACCAAGAAGTTTTCTGGGACATATTTGCTGGTGCCAACTGACAGAGAGGGAATCCCAAGCTAGATGTTTCCCTGGGCTGTCAATCCTGGGTAGCAGTAATAGGAACGCTGTGGAATGTCCTTCCCTTTACCTGCTGCACTGGAACTTTTGACACAGAAATGACACCAGAAGATAAAGTGATATCTCAGCAAGTGGCTTCTGCTCCCCAAAGGGAAGAGAGAATTAAAGTCTATCACACCTGGAGTAAAGCTAAGACAAAATAAATTCAAGGTTTTTGCTAGAAGCAGGAATGCTGGATGATATATGGGAGCAGGCAGGAAGAAGTGGAGTGTGAGAGCAGGTGTCCTCCAGATGACAAGCCTGGGGGGATTAGCTGGCAAATTTCAAGGGGATAACAAATCAAGGTAGATCATGCTAGTGCCTCTTCAGGGGAAAAGGGATAGAATATCCCTGGTGAAGAAAGTGGCAAGAGGGTGATGATGAGAAGTTATTTATCAAAGTGTAACCTCACACTCCCTTGTCAGGGAGCCAGGGACAGACGGGGTGGATATCAAGCCTTTCCGTGGACACAGACTGGATAGGCAAAAAGCTGCTTTCTGATGGCACTTCAGTGATGAATGTTAAGTCTGATGGCTGCAAAATCTTTCTGGTTGCCCAGGAATAAGCAGACAGAGCACAGAAACCAACAGTGCCAAGCCTGTAGGAACAGATCCTGTCACTGCAAGCCAGGCAGGAGGGGCAAGAGGTGACCAGTTCCCCTCTTGTTTGTATGAGATCCCTGCAGGGAAGTGATGGTAGGAGACCATCATGGAGCCATGATTAACATATCAGTTTTGGAAATTTTATATAAAAAGTTCTTTCTCTGACACAGAATCTTTACAGGGCTCTGTGTGACTGCCATCTCTGTCTATATTTCCCATTTTGGGGATGGGATTGAATGCTTTCTACCTTCCAAATATGCTGGAAGATTCTTGGGAACAGAGGTAGGCAATGTTGCATCTCTGCTGGATAAAGGCATCCAAATTGCTGTTGCTTGGTAAAACTGGTGTGTTTGTGCTGTAGAGGAGGTTGGTTTTCAGGCCTGTGGAGTTGGTGCTTTGCCTGAACACTGAATTCCCTCCTCAGCTTTTCCAGTGAGGTGCAGATATGAGGAATCCAGGTAATGAATATGGAATGAGGACAGTGCTGAGTCTCTACAGCCCCTGCACACGTGGAAACCTCAAACAGATCTAGAGATGGGCACAGAGCTGAGAGCTGAAGGCATTGACGTGCCCGCTGTGTTTTAAGATCAGTGCTGGAAGAGGGCCAAGCACTGCCTGCCTCTTTTCCACAGTAAATGGGTTTACTGCTGGGATTGGGATGAGATGGGTTTTAAAACTGGTCTGTGGAAGGGTCTGTTATTTCCAAATAAATCAAGTTTCTCAATTCCCTGTAGGGAAGCTGAGGACTGGACACGGAGGCAGCTTCCATAATTACCAATAACCCATGACTGGGGCTGGGTCCTGCCCAGACCCCCATGCTTTGGGGTGTTGGTGCCCAGACATTGCTCCAGGACTGACCTATGGCTTTTAGTGGAGGCAGCCATGGGCCACATGCCACAGCTGCCTGGATGTGACACATGGATATTCCCTGCTCACTGCTGCCCATGGCCCTGAGCTGCTGTGCAGGGCTGCTCACACCTGTAGGACCCAAGCAAAGCCTTTTTGCCACACAATTAGAGAGCGAGTAAAAGCCACACTATACCTCTGAACTAATCTGAGCCAGCCTCCACAACAACCTCCAGGTAAGGCATTTGGTCACTCATGGCTTTTTAAATTTTTAGTAAGACCTAATCTCATAAAATTTGGTGTCTAAAAGGTGTGTCTAAAAGGGGACAGCTTTACCTGCTTCCTAAGCACCCCCTGCCCAGCTATCCTCATCTAGACTCTCCTTCCAAGGTTCTGCAGGAGGTCTCTGTTCAACACCAGCTGCATGGTGCCTGAATTTGGGGTACCAGACTTTGATGCAGAGTTGAGAAGATTGCAGAGGTTTCCTTTCTGCATGCAATTTACCTCAGAATTTTTACTGTGAGATGAGCAGGATTTTCTCTGGGAAATAACTCTCCCTAATCATTTAGAAATTACTCTCCTCACTTGTGGAAAACAAGGAAAATCTTTCTCCTGGAGGGTTCCCAATCTGTTGCTGTCTTTGTTGCAGATTCTGGGGGAACTCCCCTGCAGTCAGAGCAGGGTGACCAGCAGTCGTGCCCCTCACTACAGTGGATTGCAAGCATAGCAAGGCTTTGTGAGCCCAAACTCCTCCCTGATATTTGCCCATATAACCCCAGGGCTGCCTCAGTGCTGTTCTTACAACCAACAGCCACTTCTGCCCTTCTCACTCAGAGCACCCACCTCTCCCAGCCAGACCAAAAGCCAGTCTGAGCCCACAGAGCCCATGGTATAGGCATGGGAGTTTTGCCCGATTTTTCTTTCTACTTCTCCCATTTCTGGCACTTTTCAGGAGGGAAGCACCTACAGCAAGGGGTTCCCCTGCAGCATGACATCATTCAGAGAGCTCCCTTGGCTCATGGACAGGGCTGATTTCTTCTGGTAAAGTAACCCTGGCTGCCAAGGGAAGGCAAAACTGCTGATCCTTCTGCACAGCACCCTCAGTGCCTGCCCCCAGCCACAGACCAGCTCCTTCTCAGACTCATTTCCACACCAACCTGTCAAATTGCCTGCAGTGCTGCCACAGATGGCTGAGGTACTGCTGACTGTCTCTCCTCAAAGGTGGCCAAGCTTTCCAGCTTTCCTGCCCTCCCTGGTGCCTTTCTAGCTCAGTCATTCTCTGTGATTTCTTTTTTTAACATAGTTGACATACTTTTTAGGAACTTACCAGCAACATTGGCTCGTGCTGCTGATCTATTCAACTCTGAGCTCTGGGATGCTGATGGGCAGTGTCTGTACCTCAAAGGGTGCTAGAAATCACCCGTGCTTTACTTGCTGTAGGAGATTGTGTGAAGAGAGAGTTGGAAAATCTGAATCAGCCTCCTGAGCTGATTGACTCTGAGGGTAAGATCAGAGAATATTTAATTAGGTTTCTAATTACAGCAGGTATTAACTGCCATAAAATCACCTGTGTTTGGATCCCAGAGCAATGTGAGCTGGAGATTTCACAGATATTTGAACAGATACACACGATTATTCCTTTGGCTTGATCCCAACTGCAAGAAAAGCAAGCTGTATGATCAGTGACTGAAGATTTAACTCTAATGTGCCATTTATTCTTTCCACGATAAAAGCAATATGAAGAAATCACCCATGGGCACAGATGGGTTCAAATACCATCAAGACCCATAGCATTTCAATCCTAAAGTAAAATCAAAATAATGAAAAGATGGGATTACTATTGGAAAGCTCATATGTTACATGAAGTAAAACCACCTTACCTCTCCTTTCTGCATCCCTTCTAAAAATACAAGTCTGCTCCTGCTGAGAGGAACAGACATTGTTCCTTCCACATGATTCTGACTAAGAGCCCAGAAAATGGAGAATCTACTAGAAATCAGGGGAATAACTCTGAAGGTTAAAAAAATCAATTTGAAGTGTTTTCTACTCCTTGCTTGTCTGTCTCATCAGGCTGATAAAGCAGGAAAAAAGTCAAAAAATAGGCTGGTTTTCTATGAAAAAAAGAGGTGATAAAAAGGTTTTTTCTTTAAAATCTGGCTGGTTTTCCCTGAGGATTCAAAGTTCTGCAGCAGGCTCAGTAATTTTCAGTTCAAATGGGCAAAAGGAAACATTTGCTTCTCAAAGGTTTCTAATTTGTCCAGAACAGATGCCTTTTCTTTTGAGAATAAAATTTTTGGATGAACATTCTTTGACTAGAGGGAAGGAACATGCTCTTCAAAGAGACATGGGGAGTTTCTCTTTCCCATGAACCCATTGGCTTCATTGGATGGTGTAAAGGGACTGTCCAGCTCCAGTGGAGATGCCCAGGGGTGTTGGGACATTTACAGCAGATGCAAAAGCCTGAAATTCAAACTGATGCTGAAATATAGACAAAGCTTCCTGACAGCAACATTTCTGGGGCTGAAGGACAGGATCTTGAAGGTATAGACAGAAACCTCATCAGTGGGTTTGCTGAAAATCAAAGACAAACTGCTGTCAGTAACCTGTAAGTGTGAGCCTGTACTGACTGCCCTGCTGAGCCAGAAGTTTTAGGAGACCTTGCTTTAACCCTTCTAGGAATGAAAGATGGAAAAGACACCACAGCACAGCAGGAGGGGATCAGCACTGCTGTTGGTTTCCAGCTTGCATAGGGTTTGAGGAGCAGCTTGTTCTCTACATCAGGCCAGTGGCAGGTAGATTAAACATCAGCTGGTGTCTGGCTGCTGAAAAGAGCATCCAAATGCCACCCAGCATTAAGGGGATAAGGCCAAGGCTGCCAGGAGATGTTAAATCCAGGGAACTTCATCTGTCTGTGCTTTGCTCGTGAGTCGTTGCTTTTGCAGTGGAGGAGCCCTTCACTGCATGCAGAGCAAAGTGCTGCAAGCCTCGGGGAGCATTGGGCTGATGAAATATAGATGGGAGCCAGGCAGGCTCCTCAGGCTGGTTAAATACATGCATGGCAAGTGACTCCATCTTCAAGCAAGAAATGCTCTGCATAAGGATGCAGAACAGGCTTGTTTGGTAAAGTGTGCTATGCACAATTGACTCAGCAATCACTGAGGAAAAAAGAAAGAAATCCCCTCCTGTGTGATGAGTAACAGAGTAGTAACTAACAAGTAACTCCATTTTCAACCTTTCACCCTTTTTACTCCACCTATTTTCCATCACTCAGATGCTATCTCTGATGTCCTATGGAAGGAGCATCTGATGAAAGCAGACACAGCACGGGCACGGTATCCCAATAGAAACCACTTAGAGTCTCCACAACACTCCCAAAGAAAACCTCTGTCTACCTGGAACTGGCAGGAAATGGAGTTGCTGATGCACAGATTGTGCCATGGCAAAAGCCAATGGCTAAGTGGTTTCTCTTGTAATGAACGTTTGGTAACACCTCTTTTCCAGCTGCAAGGACAGGAATTCTCACTGGGATGCTCCAAGTTCATGCAAACCTGAATGGTTGCTCCCTGTGAAATTACTAAAAGCTTTGAGGGTCCTGCCTGTCCTTTCTGTACCAGCTGGATCCTGGGAGATCTCTGTGTGCTTTAACCACAGGTGACTGGTCAGAACAAGCCTCTGCTTCTGCAACCACAGCGAATGAATTATTTCTAGGCACCTCTCAGGAGCCTGCCATGCTTAACTGGATCTCCCTCACTTGGAGCGAGCAAGATTCCCCTTCCTGGTGAGAAGATGAAACCTGAATGACCCCACCTGCCAAGGGCAAGGTGCAAGTCCAGACATGAGCAAACAGGGCCAGATGGATGTGAAATGAAGCCATGTACATTCTGAACTGAACTGAAACCCTGTGTAGATTGAACCTCATGATTGAATCTCACAGTGGAAACAGCAGAAGCATCTCCTGCTCAAACAGGAATTTGAAACATTTCGAAACAGATATTGAAAATTATTTTTGCTAACAGCAGGGATGAAATTGACCCCAAACCCACTCAGCTCCAAGCTGCATTTGTGGACAAATTAGTAATGCCTGGTATCCTATATCTGCCCACTAATTAACTCAGCAGCCGCTGCCAGAGTTAATCAGGCAAGCAGCCTCATTATCCCCAGCATCCCCACAGGGCAGGGATCCACCAGCTGCCACCTCCCACGTGCTGCAAAGGCAGGGCAAGGAACTGCTGGTTTTGCTGCTGTTGAAAGGCCACTGAAGCCCCTACCAGCTCCCCAGGGCAAAGTGGGTGTCTGTGGGTGCCTCTGGGTGTCTGTGGGTGCCTCTGGGTGTCTGTGGGTGGGCGGCCCCAAGCCCTGCACCACCACTCCTGCAGCCAAAGAGCTTTTCCCATCCAGGGGAGATCCCTCCACAGAGAGTTCCTCCCGCACACTTTGCACCGATGGAAAGGAGGGATTAAAGGAAGAAGCTGAACAAGAGCTACACTTATTAATTGGGAAAAGACAAAGGTTGTCTTCTATAATTCAGGTGCCACAGACTCTAATGGGGCCCTGAGCCTCCACCCCACAGCCCTCGGGCTGCTGCGTTTCCAAAGCATTAAAAGGGGAAAATCCTCTCATTCAGGAAGATGTGCAGGAGATCAAGACCCCTGGGCAGGGTCTGTTCCAAGCTGACCTGTTTGACTGGAGGGTTTAATTCCAACCTATGGGGTTGGCAGGCTGGGCATTCCTTCCCATTTGAGGGAAAACCTGTGTAGCACAGAGGTGAAGCCTTCATTTACTCCCTTACTTGCTGTACATTTCTGCTGAGCCACATGGGCTCAGATGCTGCAAGCCTGCCAAAATCACAGCATTATTTCATAGCATGTATGAGGGAAAAAAACCCCTCAGCAATAGTTAATTTAATAATTACAGTGAGGTCCTGCATTTTTCAGTATGCTGGTGGGAGATGGAAATTATGGATGCCTTTTTAATCAAATGGCTTATCTAAGTCTAGTAGAAATTAAAAACTGTTTCAGAATTCCATTTTTAAATGTCAAAAGAAATATTTCTTTTTGGAAATCTTCCAGATGGAATATTTCCCAGTGTAAAAACTTTTTTTATAATTATGAAAAAATAATTGAAATTGAAGAGCTACACTAGATACTCTGAAAGAATGAAAAAGATGCCAAAATGATAGCAAATGACTTTCACCATGAACACACATCCCATTTTAACAGCAGCCTTGATTTTTAATTTGATTTCAAATATGTTATGGATCACAACCTTAGGGCTATAGATTAACCCAGATTTGCTCAGATGAGAATCCATCCATCGGCCCTGCTGTGACTGTGTTCTTCTAATCAAAAGCAATTAACAATTGTCATGAAACACAAAAAAAAATTTATGAACTGCTTAATGACTCCCATTAACTGAACTGATTTATGTAATTTTTGAAAGCAAGTTTCAGTTAGGTCCAAAGAATAATGATAAGACAAATTCTATATTATAGAGGTGACATATCACCTTAGTCTGAGCAAGGAAGATAAATATGATCCCTTTTTTTTGCTTACCCTTGGGAAAAAGTGCCTTGTTTCATTTAGCAAGTGTTGGCCAGTTTGCTCAGGCTGTGAGTAAGCAAAGCTTTGCTTGCATGTTCACTCACAGGCATTTCTACAGAGTTCTCTCTCATACAATGCTACTGTCAAACTCTAGAAATATTTCATAAAATTATGGCAAAGTTTGACCTAATTTATAAATAAAACAACCAGAAACCAATTCTCAATGATGATTATATTTTAAAATAAATACAGTCCAATGTCAGGACTAAATTCCCTTTGCAGGAAGGATGGAAATCCTGTCTGTCTGAATCTCTGCACCACCCAGAGGGAGCAGCACCTCTTTACCCAGCCTGTCCTGTTCATCCAGGCTGGGTGGCCTCCCTGCCTGCTACGTGGCCTGGTGCTTTCAGGACAGATTATCCAGCATCTCTGCAGATTACAGCAGCATTTTAATCAAGTTGATATCTTTCTCTGTTTATACTGACACTAACGAGACCAGAGACATTTTTCCAGTTTTCCTTTGATCACAGGACAGATTTGCATGCCTGTTTTGGACACTCAGACAATGAAGGGAACTTCCTTTTCCTGCTCAAACATGTCTTTTCTGACAGCATAAAGTGACTAAATGTCTCAGGCCAAGCTGTGCTGCTGTGACCCTCCCTACAGTCACAGCCCACAGATCAACCCTCTCAATCTCTCACACTTTGGGCCCCTTCCTCTAATCCCAGCTCTCCTCCTGCCTCTGCCTTTATCCTATCACTCATCATAAATCTCTTTCCCCTCTCTTCTCTCTGCCTGCACCTCCATCCACCACTGTCTCTCCCAGTGTTTTGGGGGTGTGGGAGGTGAGGCTTGAGCTGTTCTGTGAACACACAGACCTCAGGTGTTGGCTCCCCTCACAGCCAGCCTTTGAGCACCTGCAACATCCTCTGAATGCCACAGGGTCTCTGGCAACTCACCCTGAACCCCCATCTGCAACCCCCACCTCCCTGAGCACTCCCACACCTTGGCTCCAAAAAGGAGGAACCCAAACCCATGTCCTGATGGTGCCTTTTTGTTAAAACCCACAAAGCTATTTTGGGTCTGTTTGTATGGTATGGCCAGATGTATTCAAACAGAGACTAATTTCGCCAGCACAAACTTGTCCTCACATAACTTCATTTTCATCCAGACAGAAGCTTTTCATGCAACAGCAACGAAACCCTTTCAATATTTAATCAGCTGCGTGGCCTGGAACAGCCGGGACCAGCAGCAGCCGCCTGGAACAGAGCGGGCGAGGGGGGTGGGGACTCTCATCCTCACCAAGCCTCTCTCCATCCTGAGAACTTGCCTCCTCTATGCACTTGCTGTGGAGAAAGCCAAACAGGAGCCCTGTTTCAGCCTTCTGCTTGAGCTGTGACAGCTTTCAAACACCATGGATTTGAAGCACCTTATTTTTAATTCCTCCCTTCCAAATTCCCTGATGATTTCCAGGTGTAAATCTTACTTCCTTTCCTACTGATGGCTGGGAAATTGCTGTGCTCAGCGCCCTGTAATTGTGTGTCAGAAGGACTTGAGCTCACTCCCATTTCTTTCTGGTTTTAAAGCAGGCAGGGTGTAATCTTTGGCTACAGAAAAGGCTTTGCAGAACTTGCAGGGTGTGTGTTGGGGCAAAATTAGGCTTTTCCTTATCTTTCCTCATTCCTTTAGTGCCTGTTCCATGTGTGTCAGAGGGATTACAGGAGTTGAAAGGACATCATCTGTTGGCTCTGCTGCATTCAGCACAGACTCTGTTGGTAGCCACCACACTTAAGAAGGGTTGCTTGGAAATAAAACCTTAAGAAGAGACCCCAAAGTGACCTGCTTTAGTCATGCTTGGCTTTCCAAAGTCATGTCAAAACACCAAATGCTTTCTGGTCGGAAATGGTCTATGAATGTTTCCTACCTGAGCCTCTGAGCCCTGCGACCTGACAGTTTTGCAGTGTCTGAGCTCTGAAGAACAAAGGATCGTCTCCTGCTAGAATTTTAAATAAATATTAATAACCACCCCTAGACACCCTTATCTAAAAGAAGGGGAGGGGGGGAAAGCACCAAAAACATATCCAATAGTGATAAACAATAAGTACAAGATTAATTAAAATTACTCTGTTCCTAATTCCCATCCTCTGGCTCTGAGAATGCAAAAGGCATTTCCCATCTTCCCAAGGTGTCCCACCACAGTCTGCAGAGGGCCAGTGAGCTGGCCCCACTGGAGATGGGCTCCCTGCTCCCTTCATGCTGGTCACAGCCTGCCTGGGCTCACCAGGGAGGCTCAGCCTGCACCAAGCCCAGAAATTTTGGGTGTGAATTGCAAGTGAAAAGACTCCTCATCTCCTACTCAGTGCCAGGAAGTCTGACTTTTTCAACAGCAGCTACATATCAGGAGAAGAAACTATTAGGATTTCTCAATCTGGGTCTGCCTATAAATCATTTAACACCTCATTTAGACGTGCTTATAATTAATGCACACTAGATCGCTGCAATGAAACAGTCCAGACAAAGCAACTGACACGCACTGGGCTGCAAGTGCATTGGTTTAGAGGTGTAGAAGGACAAATGAACCCCCCAAGAAATGGCTGATCCCTCCAGCTCCCACTCTCAGTGGAAGCAGAATAGAGGAATTTGGGTCAGGTTTCCTCCTTTAAGGTGGGCTGAAAGCACTTGAGAACCAGTTGCCATTTTGTAAAAAGCCCACACTTCTTGTGGCCCCAAGCAGCCATGAGACCAAATAATCTCCTCTCCTCTGATTTCCCATCTATTAGGGCAGAGAGAGCCCAGGATTTTTTGTACAGAGCAGAATTATCACTTTTTGTATTTATTACATTATGAGGTGTCATATCTCTCATAGCAGCTCAACTATCTCTTATTCTGGTATAAGTCCAGAGAGATTTTACTTATTTTACTGGGTTTACAGCCCTGAGAATAGCATCAGGATCGCCCAGGACAGTTTGTAAATCTAAAAGAACTTTTATCCATCAATAGGAATGTCCAGTTCCACACGCCCTCCACGTTTCAGTGGCGCTCAGAGGACACCACACTTCTTATTCCCAGCCTGGGAGGGTGGGAGGCCAAGGAGGCAGCTGCTGTGCTGGCAGTGTGGTGGGAACATGAGCTTGAACAAATCCATTCATCACCCAGTGGGCAGCTGCTGAATCCCAGCTCCCTGCAAACTCATCTTCCACAAGAGTTGCTGTGAAGCACAGTGAAACACCAAGTTTGACTGGAAACACTGAAAGTGTGAGAACTGAGCCCTCACAGTCCTGCAGCATCTCCTGGAGGAGCCTGCCCAGCACCAGGTTTGCACAGTCCTCATGCCAAGAGGCATCTTGGAGTTGTACTTGGCTTCTCTTGGTCAGTTCTGATGCTGCCTGGGTCTTAGATTTGAGAAGGTAAGTCAGCAGCCCCAATGACTGTCTCCTCCACATCACAACTTGGTAGATCTCTACCACATCCTTCTCTATCTGTAGTCAGATCTCCAGGCTTGACACTCAGGTGAGCAGAAAACACCTCTGAAAACCTGTAGCCCCTCCATCTTTAATGAGGGAGATTAGAATACTTAAAGTACTCTCACATTTCAACCAACTCTGAGCAAGAGAAGCTGTAATTTCTTCTGCTACCCTGGCATTAGGGCAGTTGAGAACATGCCCAGGTGATCTTAGATATTGGAGACTCTCTGATATCTGTTTCTAAAGATTCCCTGGGGTGGTACTAGAAAAAGAGAAGAATTGTCCTCAAAGTGGCCTGAGCTTCCCAGCCCCCTTGCCCTGACTTAAATCTCATTCATAAGAGGTTCTGCCCCCAGTTCTAGCCCAGCTCCTCTTTTGAATCCAACAAAGCCAAGGGAATCTGCCAGGCCACGTCACTTCCTTCTGCCCCCAACACCAGTGAGTTTCCTCTGCCATAACCATGATCACTAAGTCGTGACTGCACGGGAAGCACAAACAGGCTGAGCAGATGGGGTGTGCGGGAGGCAGCCCTCATTTAAAACGCAAATAGCTGGTGGTAATTTAGCAGATGTGGTAAGAAAAATCTGGAGAGACAAGCATGACGTGACAGGATTCCAATTTCAATCAAATAATGTGGAAGTCTCCCTGGCAAGGAAAGGTTTCATCTTCCATCTTCTTGATTACCTTGTCTTGAAGAGAAGATGACTGATGCCAAGTGCCATCACAGGAATGATCTGGAGTATTCCTCTTTTAAGATCCCATATGACTCCCTGCCCTCACCAAATGGATTTTTTTTTTCACAAGGGAAATCCATCCTTTATAACCCAAATGTCCGTAAGAAAAGACTAAAATTCAATTAAAGTAATAACATTTATTAATTCTGTAGCACATTTCTATCCAGAAACAAAGAGTTTAGGATCAGTCCTTCAATTCCCCTATATCAAATCAGGATGGCTCAGGAAATTTAGGACATTATAAACATCTCTACATCCAGCATATTGTAATATTCATTTGGCCCTAGAATTTCATCTTGGCAGAAGCACCAAAGTTATCACAGATGGGTATGAGGTTTTTCTCTTTATAAATATTACAGAGCCATTAATTAAACAGGGGAAATTAATTGTGCCTGTCTCAGAACTGCAGAGGGACAGGAAAGCACAGTCACCGCTGGCCAGCATCTCAGACTGAATATGGGAGAAGTGCACACAACATCAAACTGACAGCAGAGATACTTTGGCATCAATATTACTGCAGGTTTTAGAAGATAATTCAACAATAAAAATAATTTATAGACATTTCTGGTGCTCAGAAGCAATATTCCAGGAAATGTGGAATGAAGGATTTTCAACCTTTTGAAGCAAACCATGGTGTTTTGGCTAAAACACAAAAGCTGATTTCCTCCCCCCAAAGACACCAAATTGGGCAGTCCCTGCACTTGCACTCTCTCCTTCTTGCCCAGAGCTGGGATTTAGTCACGCAAAGACCCTTCCAGTTCCCCATGTTCTCTTCACCCCCTATTCACCACACAGATTTGGTACAAAAGATTGTCCCCCTGAAACACATTTGAAACAAAACTCCAAGTCAAAACCTACTGCTGAAGAGAGGAGGATTTTTTTCTTTAGATTTAATATAGCCGGTGCTTGAAACTTCTAGGTTTCTCTAGAATAATCACAAACCCCAAAGTGCCCTACTCTCAGTGTCACAGTATCTAACATCAAAGAGTAGGAAATGCGTGAGTTTTTAGCAAGTGGAGGTTTCTGCATGAATACATCATGAGAGGAATATTTTTATAAACAAGTCATCTCTGAAATGTTCTCCAGAACTAGTTTTAATTCTGCTTGTCATAAATAAATCTAGAAAAAAAAAAAACCAGTTTTGGTATCCCCAAACCAAATTCTGCACCAGTTTTTGGGTGAAACACAGGTCTGTCAAGAAGGTAATATCTTTGAACATGTTAGAAAAATTTCCAGAGCTTCACCACTACGTTTCTCCTTTGTTTTTTCTGTTATGTACAGACCTTTGCAGTTTCAACACAGCCAGATTGCAAAGGCTGCTCTTAGGTTTATTATTCCCTGATCCTCTTTAAACAAGGCCCTAAATTCATCCCTGGTAAGAGCTCTGCTGTCACTCAGCTAAGATGCAGGACACCTATTTTGAGAATCCTGTGAGACACTGACTTGCAAACCTCTCATTTGGAGTAATCCAATGTCCAGGACACCAGACAGCTCATGGTCCTAAGAGTGTCCTGTGACACCCTCTTCCCTCCAAACATCTTTATCTGCATCTCTATATCAGCCACTGGCAGAACTTAGGGCACTGGTTTCAGTGAAAAATGCAGTTAGACTTCAGGACAGAGATAGTTTATCAGCTAGGAAAGCTGAGAGGCTTTAAGTATCAGGGGCAGGAATTTATGAATGACTTCCCACAACTCCTGAAGTAAAAAGCACAGGGCAGAAAAAGCAGCATTCAGGTAGGAGCTTACATAGGACTGACTACCCCATGGAAAACATCAGACCAAGCTGGAAAACACAAAGGAAAAAAAGATGTACGATGGGCAATGGATCTTCCCAGGCACACACATTGATCTACTTGATTCCCAGCCTCTCACATAACAGTAATTAAATTGATTTGATGAGCACTGACCCTTGGAAAAGCTTCAGTACAAACCAAATGAGCTTCACTGGTTTTTTTTNNNCAAATGAGTCATCAGCAACCTGCTGGCACCTCCCTCCCTCCAGCCATTTCCCCCCTGGCTCCCACCAAGCCTGGCTGCAGGCAGGGAGGCCTGGGGGAGTTTAAAGCTGTCTAATCCCCTGGATAATTCATGAAAAGAGGATTACCCATTCTGTGCAGAGCCCTTAACCCAAATATAGACCAGACTTCCCCTTGCATTGCAGCTCCTGTGGCACAGAGGCATTTTCCCTTCACTGCTTCCCCATCCCATCTTAGGGGTTAACTCAAATCTGGGACAACCTGGTTCTAACCCATGGAGCTACAGTACAATAAAGCCAGGGTTTGTAAAGCAGAGGTGAGACTGTATTCTGTGAGCACCAGCAGCATCAATGCAGACTCNTTTCCCTTGAACAACACTTGTCCTCTAAAAGAAAAACAGTCCCTGCAGCGAAGTGTGCCTGGCTGTGCTACAGGATGTGCTGTGGGCTTGGCATCACAGCACCTGCACCCCGCCACAGCCGCTGCCAGCTCCCAGATCACTCTCTGTGGCTTCGTTTAACCCTGCCGAAGAGAGGAGACTGACTGCAGTTTTATCTTTAGGTGCAGTTAAGCTATGGTGGAGAGGATGGGGAAGGGAGGAAGGACAACGGCAGTGGGTGCTGGCTGTGCAGGACAGATCGGGTCGGTGCGCACAGGCTCCGGCACAGCCACACACAGCCCTGGGGTGCCACCAGCCCCGCAGTCCCACACAGCTCCATGCAGACACAACAGCCCCTGCCCACAAGCGAGCGCCTTCCCCTTCTCCCTGCCGGCCCACCGCGGACGGAACACCCCCAGGAACACTCTGGTCCGAATTGCTCCAGCCCAAGTTAAAACTCCACAGCGCAGCAGCTCCCGGGCCCGCAGCGGGGAGCGCAGGCAGCATAACGGGGCCGGTTTAAATAATTCACAACTACCCTGACCCCCCCAACCTCATTACACTGACCCCATCCCCACAGTTCCCACCGATCCATCCCAACTCTGCACCCTCGAGCATCTTCTTTTTCAGCGGCATCTTTTGTTATAGTTTTTTCTCCCTCCCCGGCACGGACCCCCCCGGGCTGCCAGCTGTCCCCCCCGTTCCGCGGAGCAGAGGGACCGGGCTCTTACCTGGCGCAGCCCGAGGAGCGGGCGGTGCGGCGGCCGGGGCGGTGCGGCGCAGCGCGGCTCTGCGCTCGCATCTCCTCTAGCGCTGATGCAGTCCTGCCAGGCGCCGCATGCCAATGATGCAGCCCCGGGGATCCCAGCCCAGGAACCCCAGCGCTGGGAGGGAGCCCAGCGTGTCCCACCTGCTTCCCTGCCGCCCCCAGCCTGGCTGCGGAGCGAGCGGGGAGGGAGCGTGCGGAGGCAGCCGAGGAGCAGGGGAGAGAGAACGGGAAGCTGCACAGTAGGCAGGGGGAGAGAGGCAATGCTTGTGTAATTTCATCACGGTAATAAAATCCAATCCAGAGTCTAAGTGTTGCAGCTCTCTAGAAGAGTTCTTCATTACATGGGGCTTTTTTTTTTTTTTTGCTTTTTTTTTTTTTGGGGGGTTGTTGTTTTGTTTGTGTTTTGTTTGTGGTTTGTTTTTTTTTTCCCCATAACTGCTGACATACAGGAATGTTTCTAGCTGGAAGCAGAGGGAAATCCCAGCATGACTGGGAAGCCTTCGTCTCTCCACTTCATATATTAGCTCATTGCTACATTTGAGACTTCTCTCCCCGGGATGGCTAAGGAAGGGGCATGTTTCAGACATAATTCTGGGAAAAGCCTGTTCTGTTTAAAAATCCCTTGTGTTTATAATTTGCAAGTTCATTGCCAGAAGAGTAGCAGGAAATATCCTACTGTCCATGCAATTTGGTGCTGGAAAGAGACCATGTGGACACAGCAGCATGGAACACAGCCTGCCCTGGAAATCCATCCCCATCATTCTGTGTTATTAAAAGAGATAAGCAGTAACATGAGGAGGTGTCCTACTGAGGAACAAAGCATGCAGCTCCTAGGAAAGCCTTCCCAGTGCACATGGGGGGCATGTCCACACCCAGCAACATCTCTCCATGCAGAGGTGCCCAGATTAGTCCAGATAATGACAACAATATTTTCACTGACAGATTTTCATTGCTGCATCTGCTAACCTAAAACTGAAGAGTAGCATGGATCCACAGGCTTCCCAGAAATGAAACAGGGGCACATTTACAGGGCAATGTCAATTCCTTGTACTTGAGCAAAGAAGTGAAAATCTGGCCACCCATCCTGCCTCTGTCAGCAGGTAACATCTGGAAAGCCACTTTCCCATCCTGTGCCTCAGTTTCCCCATCTGTAAGGCAGCACTGGCACTACTGGCCCCTCCAGGCTGTATAAGCACTAGAGATGTCACTCTTTTGGCTGTTTCCAGGGTTACTCCAGACACATACTTGGCCTTTCTTCCCTGCCCTGTATGTTACTGCTCCCCCTCAGCTCACCTAATTTGAATCTCCAGCTCAGGTGTGCTTGTAACAATTGACAGCATTCCAAATTGGGCTTGTAAATTCTCTGTTTATCCGATGGCTTGCTGATACAGTTCCTGTGACTGCACTGGTGGCATCCCTGCCATACGGAAAACGCAGTAGGTGATTAATTCAGATCTTTTTTTTTCACACCCACTCATAAAAATTGGAACTCGAATCTGAGGTTCAGCTTTATTCTCCCTTGCACATTAGCTTAATTGCATTTGTGTTTGGTACAGTGCACTAATCACTTTGATGTGGGAGCACTTCAGAAGTCAAATTATTACCAGAACTCCTGCACATTATGGGCCAAGTATCAAGGCCTTGGCAAAGCTAGAAAGAGCCTGTCTATCACCATGCCTCTGAGCACTGCTTACTTGCCTGTCGCTGCTCCTCTGAGTCCTCCAGCTCATGAATACTTCAGATTCCTCTAATCACAGGAGCTCTGTTTGCAGGTGTCACATCCCTGTGTGGGTCATGCTCAGGAAGCACAGCACCCTTCATGCTGTGTTCTCCTGGAAAGGGCTTGGGACAGTCCCAGCTCCACCCCAGCAGCTGTTGGAAGGAGGCTGCTCTGCCTCATGTCACCTTCCACTTGCAGGGTGGATTGAAAGAGAGGAGAGACCTGCAAGGCTGGCCAAATGAGCACCCCAGTCTCCCTGCTGGGCTTGTCTCCATTCCTAGAAAATTCCCTGCATCCACTTACTGTTTCCCATGCAGCAGAGATTGAGTTTGGATAAGCTTGTATTAAAGCTCACTGCAGAATGAACACAGAGGGAGGCAATAAATCTGGGAGGCGTTCTTTGCTAGTGCAGTGCAATTATCAGAGTTTCTAATTACCTCTGCACCCTCCTGTGCTCTCCCTGTTAATCACTGCTGCCCGTATCCAGGTACCTCAGCCAGACAGAGCCATTTTCTGTGGTGCCATATGGTGCCAGCAGGGAACCTCATGGGCTGCCTGAGATCCAAGGCAGCAGGACAGGGAGGCCTAACATCTTTTTGTTCAAAAGAGCACATTAATGAAATCTGCAGCAATCCAACCGTCTCAGAGCGGCAAGGAGCAAATGGAAAACAAAGCAGAGCTGCAATGAATAAGTACCTGGCATGGAGATGGATAAAATTACATAAGCTCTTATATCCCAGGGAAATAGGAGACTCTCTAAAGACTGATTGTGGAGGTGTACTTATCAACATGATTACACAGGCAAAGAGGGATTGATCTAGCTCCATAAGCTTGATCTAACCCTATAAGCTCACCGAGCACAGTGGAAAGCTCACAGGCCTACTGTGAAGCAGGGTGGGATGGGAGATCTGGCCCATCCATGTGAATGGAGCAGAGTCCCACAGCCAAAATCAAGCCATTTTCTTCTTTTATCCAACCTCAGCAGTTTCTCTTTTGCCTCCTTGCATGAACCAGACACCAGGGACCCTTGCACTGAGGTGCAGAGCTGGGCAGAGCAGGGTATTCTCCTTCAGCAGTGCACAGATGCCATGGGGAAGGTGTACAAAGTCAAAATAAGAAGTCAAGTGGTGAAGGACCAGCCTCTGGGATGGCTCACAGGCTTTGGAGTGAAAGGAAGGTAATTAGAGGGAAAGCACAGCTCTAAAAATACACAAACAATGCATATTTCATGGCTCTGCCAGAGCCGTGGCTTACATGCCCGGGCACTTGCTGTGAGAGGCACTCGGTTCCACGGGGTGCTGAGTGAGCAGGGGATGCTCAGCTCAGGACTTTTAGGGTGGTTTTCAGGGCCCCCTCTGCACACAGGCACTCACATACGTGTGGGGGTGCACATACACCACTCACACGCCCACTCGAGTGTCCACAGCCTGCATGAGCAGCCCCAGCAGACCTGTCCCTGGAGGTGTCCTTGTCCAAACAGGAGCCAGCAGAAACCAGATTTAATGTCTGTCAGGGGTTAAACAATTCTGAGGGGTCAGGATTTGAGGCTGGGGGCTGCAGGGTGATGGCAGCAGGAGCTGGGCACTGTCACCTCTCCAAGGTGTGCATCTACAGCAGGCTGGTGGCTGCTGCTCCCCATTGGTGACAGCTGTCCAGCCAGAAACAGCCCTCACCTCCCCCTTCCTCCACCACTTCTGCTACTGAAATTTCCTTACAGAAGCCAGGATCTGGCCATAATAGAAGGGAGAGTCCCAGGCAATGTTTGATTGCACCTGCAATTACGCCTGATAAGCAGGATTAGTAATGCAGATAACAAATACAATGTAAAGAGCTATAGAGGAATTAAGTCTAATTACTGGTATTGCTGCCTGATCACTGGCAGATATAGATAAAATGCATATAGAATCAATCTGGATATCACTAAATAGCTGTCAGTCCTCTTTGCTGTGGGTTTGCTGTGAAGGGGCTGTGTTGCCAAGACCTAAAAACAAATAAGGAGGAGAGAGCACACAGCAAAGGGCCAGAGCCATGCCATGCCACATTGCCTCCTTCCAGAAAGGGACAGGGCTGCTGCCTGGCCTGGGGAAAAGGCCAGCTTAAAGTGAAGGGAAAAGGCTTTTAAACTGAATACACTCCAATGTGAAATCCTGCAGAAGTCAGGGTTTGGGTCTGTGAAAGTTTTCCACGCCCAGAGCTCGGATGGGGTGTGTGAATATACACACACACCAGCCACTGGCTGGGCCCTGCTGCTCAGGGCTGCTTGGGAGCAGCAGACCCTTGCAGGGTGCTGTAACTCCTGCAGCACCAGCCCTGCCACCCACATTACCAACGTGCTGCTTAAAAGGAGAGGTGAATTACCGAACGTAGGAGAAATGAGGGAAAGCACTTCAATGCATTTCATATTTTCCTCCAATATTCCGAGTTTTTCTGATTAAATCTCTGTTTTCACAAAGCACAATAGTACATCTTTTCCTTAAATTAGCCTGTTACTTTCTGCTTGACATGAGCTCCTGATTATCATGACAACCCAAGGGGCTGCACAGCTCATGGAAGACCAGGAAATCCCAGCACCAACTGCACTCCTGAATGTTGGTCTTGTTGCCTTCTCAGAGACTGCAAAACACAATCTGTATTTGTGTCCTCCAAGCCAAAGGGGCTCCTAAACAATCTAAAACCCGCATGACACCACTGATGCTGAGATTTCAGGGCAAAGGTGCAGTCACCATGGCGATATCAACTTACCTGAGCTGGAAAACTGAGCTGGAAAAGCTGTACCACACTAGAAAAATAGGAAACTAACACCAAGGCAAAAACTTTGGTGAAAACTATTTGTGGCATAAAAACTTAAGTTTTCCAAAGAACCACCACTCTTAAAAGGTGCCCCTGGTGGGTGCTGTGACAGGCCAGGGGATGTGATGTCAGCTGCCATCCATCAGCAGCATCATGGCCTGTAAGGGGTTCAATGTAAAGAGATGAGGGTGCTTCTAAGGCTCTAATCTAGCAGAAACCATTCTGTAAAATGGTCTTGAGTGGAAAAGGATGGGGACTTTGGCAGGTCTTGGTGTGAAGGCCGAGATAATGAGCACAGCAAGGCCTGTGCTGACAGCACTGGACAAAATACATTACTTAAGAGCTGTATCCTCCAGGTTCACCTTAAACATCACTGGTGTTTTTCTGTCCCCCTTTTCCCCTGTCCTTCTCTAATGGTTCTGTTCTAGGTTAAAAATCCCAAGTGCAAGCACAGTGAACCCATAAAGAGCAGCTCACACATCTCTTTTCTTCCCCTGCTTTCATCTTTCAAAATGAAGGAATATACTGTCAGGTTAACTCTGACTTTGCAGAGCTCTAATGAGTTAGTCAGAGTTTATTTATGTGGAAAGGATGAATGGCTCCCTACATGTTAATAGCACAATCAGCAGCAAACCCCTCAGCATTAATATTTAACGTCCTTTGTTATGTACATGCCTGGCTGTTATTCAGAGAGGGCTGAGTCAGGAGAGCAGAAGCTGCTGGGAATTGAATAAGCATTATTTGTGGGATTTCTCTGAGTGGGAAATGGAAAGTAGAAAAGACATTGTTTTTATGTGTGGCAGCCCAATTGTCAAGAAACAGCATTTCTGGATAGTGTATAAAACATGCAAGGAACTGTTGCAATGGAACTCTGTGGCTTTTTGCATTACCTGAATTCTTTAATGTCATTGCCTGCTTACTCTTGCCTTGTACATGCACACAGGTATTAATTTTATGAGACATGAGGGAGAAAATCCAACAGACCAAAGCCAACAAACATCCCCTGCAAATTCATGATTATTCATGTAACAGTAAGACAGAGAAATCTCAGAGAAAGAGCCAGCCTTGCACATCCATAGGACAGTCTCTCCCATCCTTTATCCAGATTTCCTATGAGTTAGAAGACCAAGTAAAATAAGAATGTGAATCCTACATCATTAGTACATCTCTTTTATATATGCAGACAAATATATTAAGTCTAAATATAATATCAAATAAATATTAATATTAAATCTGTTCTTCCTCTGCACCCGCTGTGATATAGCTGCCAGTTACAGATGGTTCCATCCTGCTCCCCTATACATAGCAGACATCAGCAGTGTTTTTCCAGATAGCAGAGCTATGGCTGTTTTTCAATTTAAATTGCCCATAAATGCTCCACTTTCCATATTTCCGTGATTATTCTGTAACTATAACAAATGGCCTAAGCCTGGTGTACAGTAATCATTTCATCTGAGTGATTTTTAGGAACACTCTGTTAGATGTGGGCATCTAAGGGATCAGAAAATGTGCTATATTGCATTACAGAGAAATTAAATACGAAGCTGTAATTTCAGATGCAAAGGCTCAGGTTTCAGCTTTTTTCTTACTTGACAAGAGCTTTATTCTTGAGGCTGTGCTTTCTGGGGAACTTCCTTGAGGGAAGAAGAGGGGCCTCTCCCTCCTTCAATAAAAGGCAAAGAAAAAAGGAACTTTGGTATTTTCTAACAAAGTCACCTTAGCTGTTCACTCATGTCTTTGCCTCTCATCCTGTGCACAAGGCTGCTCGATGCTGGATCAGAAGGGACTTTACAGAGTTTAATGGGCACAGGACAGGAGCCTTGTGGGCAGAAGGTACCAGAGCCAGGCTGCTTTCCAGCAATGCATTAGGAGGGGGAAAGGGATGGGGAGATGTTTTCATAGGATGCAACTGGAAATCATGTGGAAAAAGAAAGAATTGCTGATGATCCTAAAAACATTTCAGGTATTTGCACCACTGGTTTGTAACTTTGTAGGATCACCGACCACCACTGGGGCTCGATGTGAACTGCTGATTGGGCAGAAATTAGGTGTAAAAATGGAGAGAAAGGGGAACATTTCCCTGAGTAGAAGTGAAGAGGAGGTGGAGGAGAGCAGAGAAGGAAGCATCGCTCTGGAAGGAAGCGCAGGGAGAGAGCGAGGAACCAGAGCCTGCGAACAGCCGCGCTGCAGTGCGGAGCCGCCTACAGCAGGCGGCAGCAGGGAGCTGGACGGACGGAGGGACGGAGGGACGGAGGGACGGAGGGACGGAGGGACGGAGGGACGGGGGGAAGGACGGAGGGACGGATGGATGGACGGACGGACGGACGGACCGACGGACGGATGGATGGACGGACGGACGGACGGACCGACGGACGAACGGATGGATGAGATGCTGCCGTGGCCAGGGCAGACAGAACTCCACACAGACCTCGGGAAATTCGTCAGCCTCCTAATAACTTCCCGTCTATCAGTAAAAAGGTAAAAAGACTGCAAAGAGTAAAAAAGGCCACAAAATTGACAGATCACTCGGCGTAAAGAACTGAGACAGCAGCTGGAAGCATCACACCGTTGAGGCAGCAGATAGGCACTACTGGCTATTTTTTAATTCTGTAGTTATTTCAGTAGTTCTGTCCTAGCACACAGGTGACAGAGTCCCCTGGGCACACCCCCGAGGAGCTGCATTTGCCTTCACAAAGCTGCCTAGTGATCATCTGCAAGTGTGGTCCAGCAGATGAACTACTTTGAAAAAGAGAAAGGAGATTTGCTTTCCAACTTTCAGCCTGATTTTGGTATAAATCTGTGCTCTATAATATCTATGTTACATATAAACAAATACAATAATACATCTACATTCATGTCTGCATTCCTGCTACCTGCAGGTCCTTCAGAAAGTCACACATGCAACTCTGCACTTGCTGATCTCCAAAGCCCCATGGTTTACTGACCATTTCCCAGTTCATCTTTCCCCTCTCCTCCGTGTCCAGCTGAATACCAGTTGCACATGCAGGTTTGCCTTGCAGCAGGAATTTCCCTAGCAGGGATTAGATAGGGCTGCCCTTTCATACAGACCCCAGGGTAAGACAAAAAGGAAACCCTCAAGCTTTTGTCTTTGCAAAGTGTGTGATGGTTCTTTATTGGAGTTCATGAAGAAAACACAAAGTTTAGGAGTTGCATGACTCATGTTTACGTCCTCTGCAGCTACATGTAAAACCACAGTGTCAGAGGGTCTCATCAGGCAGTGTGACAGGTCAGCATGTGACCACAAACACCACGGGCAAGACACATAGGGTTAAATATTCTCGGAAGGGACAGGCACACAGGCTTGCTTGATGCTAATAAAGATGCTTTTGTCTTGTCCAGCTGGAAGCAGGAGTGACTGGATACCCCATGAGAAAGCTGGCTCTCATGTGATTTCCAGGTCATGTTTTTCATATCCCCTAATCTGAAATCATGTTACAGACAGGGCCCAGTCCTGCTCTGAGCTTCTGGGGCATCCACTGGCTCTCTGCTCCTGGCCCAAGCTCACATAGAGGGCTTCTCCAAACACAGCTGTGCAGCACCACTGTAGAACAACGGCCAAGTATCTGTGTTCAGTGCAAAACACAGAGCTGGAATTGTTAAGCAAAATGCAGAAACCTGAAGAGAATATCTAAGAGATGCCTGAGTACCACTTGAGTGTGGTGGGATTGCCAGGGCACTGCAGATTCAATTCCTGGCTTTCTTTTGAGCCCTTGCTTGTAGCTTCAAGCAATTCAGCACATGAATGCTCAGAGAGGTGCAAATGGTGCTGCAGAGTGGAACAGGGGGCACAGAAGAGATGGCTGGCACTGTCCACCATGGGCAATGCCCAGTGTTCCAGTTGCTGCTCCATGTGTACAGTGTGAGAGAAGACAGAAGTGAAGAAAGTGTAAGCTCAACTTCTTTCCACTTTTCTCTCCCTCTGCAAGCATCTAAACATGAGTTTACTTCCTGGGACAGCTGGGTCCCTGGATCTGCTCCTCTTGCTGGAGCAGCTGCCTGCCAAGAGCTGCGATTCTTTGATGCCACACAGCCCCAACCCTCACCAGAAGGAAGCATCTCATCCTCGTCTATAGCAGGGATGAGGTGCCAGCCAGTCAGCAGCCTCATTTGTCTGGAGTCCAGCCTTGTCCCTGCTTTGTTTGCTTCTTCTCATGGCAACAGACAAGCTTCAGAGAAGGTTTTTCACCCACTCATTTTACCTGATAACAGCCTTGAACCAGCATCTGTTTGCCTGCAGGCACAACTTCTCGCTGCTAGTTGGGACCTATTTCTTATGAATTATTGCTAAATGATGTCACTTTGGAATGAGCTCCCAACAAGCTGTGTCTGTGCTACCTGAACTCCAAAACTGCTGAAGCTTGCTACTGCTGGTGTCCGAGGGTGCAGGGACAACCAGAGATGTCAAACACATGGGATTCATCCCTCACTTTGCTCAAATGGCACTAGGCAAGCCTCTCTTCTTAGAAAATTGCCCCCTCCTGGGGGAATAGGAATGCAGGTGCAGGGGTCTGCTCTCTGCTCACCTGGGTATCCCTGAGCCTGCCCTTTTCTTGCCCATGGGAAGGCTCCTGTTCTGCTCCCTGCTGTGGCTGGGTGTGCTCCTGCACCAGCAATGCCTCTTCTCCTCCATGGTACACACCTGGCACTGCTGGGCTCTGAGCTGAAGGAACAACAAAACGACCACCAAAGTCAGCAGATGAGCATTATCTGGCTCATCCCAGCCAGCACTGACATTTGGGATGCTCTCTCCAGGCCACTACTGCTGCACACCCCTCACCCTGCCTCTGCTGCTCTGCTGGGACTGGCTCTGAGGGGGGAACACAGGTAACACACAGTGGAAATTGCACTCAGCTCCTTCCTCAGCTTTCAGGTCTTCAGTGGTATTTCACTGAGAAATGTGGCTATTTCAAAACCTTGCACAGAGCTGGTTCTAGCACAGGCACCCCTGTGACCTCCAGTTTGGGGTTGACTCTTGCGGAGCCTTTCTAGACTTCATCTTCTCTGGTGGTGGTCAGATGTTAAAAGGGACCGAAGCACAGCTCAAACACAACAGTGGCAAAAAGGGCACAGTGAATTACAGGGTTAAAGTGGGGCTGGGTCAGAGCAGTAGCTTGGTCACCACCCAGACTGGGCTGAGCTGCAGGTGTGGGACTGCCTGTCCCTGGCAGTGGAGATGCTTGCCCACAGAAACATCAGATGGATGCTGCCAGGAATGGGCAAAGGGACCTCAACCTGCCTTGGAGAAGCAGGCTGTAGTAGGAGAAACATCCAGTGTGATTTTTTTAACATCCTGTAATTTTTTAAGATTGCACAGAGACCAGTCAGACACCACATATACCCTTTAGACATCCCTGAGAGTGCTCAAGGCCAGGCTGGATGGAGCTTTGAGCAACTTGTCTAGTGAAAGTTGCCCCTGCCCATGGTGAGGAGTTGGAATAAGATGATCTTTGGGGTTCCTTCCAACCCAAGCCATTCTATCATTCTGTGATCTATGCTGAGTCTGAAGGTAGTTCAGCACAGCTACAAAGCACTGAGGGTCCCAGCTCTGGCCACACCTGCCTATCTCCAATTTTCAGCACAGCATCATGCTTTAACTCCTGGTTGGACCAGCAGGCTGTCATTCCCTCACACTGGTGTTATTGTAAGGGAGGGAGAGTGATCTAAACCACAATACCATTTTTAAACACTTCTCTGACATGTTTTGGACCTGACAGTGTTGGGTGTGGGACCAAAGACAAACACAGTCACATGCAGATACACACTCCTACATGCAGACACCCTTCACAGCCTCATGTTTCTTGCTGGCTGATGAACAGGGGACCAAGGGATCTGAGGGAATGTAACTTAGCACCAGGACCCAGTGCAGCACAAAATCCCATTTGGTGCCAAGGACTTGTGATTTATGCTTTTGTTTCTGCAACAACAGACAGAGGCATAAAATTTTTTTTTAAAAAGGAGCTTTGCTGGATTTTCCATCCCCTGCCGAGACTCAAAGCCGAATGGCAGCCAGTATTCCCAGCAACACCCACGGTTAAGCACCAGTGCTCTTGCCAACTCCTGCAATCTTATCACAAGCACCACAGCATTTGCTTTCCTTTCTTAAAGCCCCAACTCCTGGAGTCATGGGATTAAGCAGGCAACTCAGCTTTTGATTTTAATAGCAGTTTTTATCCCTCACTGTTAAGAAGAAAAGCTTTCGAGTGGGACAGGTTCAAACCTACAGAGAAAATAAATAAGAGTATCTACTTAAAATCTGGTATTTTTTAAGCCAATTTTATTTGGAGAAAGAGTTCTGAGCATTTTGGAGAGCAGAACTTGTCAGCAGCTAATGGAGTCCCTTAAAGAGCTAAAAACATTAGTCTCAGCTGAGAAGATGCTGCAGGGGGAAAGTGGACTTGGGTTTTCTTTTCTTTATCCTGTTAGATCAGCAAAGGGAGAATATGTGGGTTCACTAGCTAAGGCAAAGCACGTTTTGTGTCAAAAAGCCAACATTAAATTTCAAAATGTGAAGACTGAGACTCCCTAGAAAGGGAATTAAGCTCAGTAGATAAGCCTGTCTTTGTCCCAAGGTGAGACTGGTGGATGGTACTGATAGATCAGTGCTCTAGAAGAAGGAGGAGAGGGATCAGCATCTTCCATTTTGCAGCACTTGCTCCATGTGTTGGAGTCCTGCAAAATAGCCAGAGGTCTGGACAGATGTCCCCAGTGCTTGCAGCCCCCAGACCCTCATGGGTGATCAGCTCTGGCCCTCCTGCTTCTATTGCAACTTATCTGGATCTGGAGCTGCTTCAATATTTTTGTCCTATCAAGTGCCAAAAACAACTTCAGTGTAAAGCAAGTAATTAAGAAGAGTAATTATGCAGATGCCCTCAGAATGGGGCCATCCACTGCTTTGCTGCAATTTTTAATAATTTTAAGTTGAAAAAGCTTGTATGATCCTTGAATATATCTATAGCTTTAAAGTACAAAATGGGATGCTTTAACAGACCATGGTGAAAATTATTCCCATAAATGATGAGAAATGTTTAAATCAATAAAACTTTTGTTTAGACGTCCATATGGAGGAAAGATACAGTCTGTTGCTCTTCATATTGGATTGATCCCACTGTGTTAAATTACAGCTGGCTACAGCCCTTCATCATTTACTGCACAGCTTGACAAGCATGTAAAATATTCACACTGAGCACAAAAATTTTCAGTGTCTGATCTCTGCATTGTCCTTGTCACTTCCTCCCAGCCAGGGCCAAATTAAAGGCTGCTTAATACAGGGGGAAGCTTTGCTGCAGCTCTCCCACAAGCTTTTAGCCACGTTACCCAATATCCTCCCGGCTGGCCTGTGGGAGCGAGCAGCTGGGGAGCAGATGCAGGCAGCTTTCCACACGTGATGGTCTGTCTGCCATAGCCCTTCCTTTTGGGGGTTATCAGCAGCTCTGGGCTGTTGATCATAAATATATAAATGCAACAGAAACTTGGTCTTAAAAGAGTAGCTGCTGTCTGAAGGTGCCTGGTCTGTGCTTCTGAGCGAGTGACAGCAGGGATGGTGGGCAGTGTGAGGAGCAGCCAAGGCACTAAAGGGGATCTTGGAGCTCTGGGCACTGTTCCCACCCTACCTGGGTGGTGCATGTGGCATTTGCCTCTCCTCAAAACACAGCACAGTGTGGGTTGCTCCCCATGAGGACCACAGAAAGAGGCCAGGAAGGTCAGTGACAGCAGCTTTTAAAGCCATCTGAAATTCAGTAGCCAAAGGACCTGTGAATCAGAGTAATAATTCTGGGTACAAATGGATGTTGAAATTGAAATGTGAAAGCAGCTGCCTGTGCATCCCTTTGCCCAGTGAAAGCAGGCAGGCCTGTCACTCCTGCCCACAGGCAGCTCTGCCAGATGCATGGTGTGACCAGCCAGGTCCATCAGAGAAGGCAGCTCCTGAAAGCCCCATCCATCAGTGGTGGAAGGAGGACAGCTCTTGTACTCTGCTCCACTTGAGCATCTCTCCTACCAAGGATAGGCAGGAGGAGCATTAAGGAAGAAGTGGGACTGGCACCCTAATCCTGCCTTGTGGCACAGTGCTGATCCTGGACTGACTGGCAAGGCTCAGAAGAGAACTCAGGTTGGGCTCAGACACAGGAAAACTGTGTAGCCACAGTCCTGCAGCCCCTAAAGGCAGCACATCACAGGTTCTACTCAGGAACTTGGACCAAGCTTCACAAAACCCCTTCTGAGTCCCATTTTGGGATCCCAATGAGTGCTAATGTGCATCCTGCAAACTTACTCTCCTCAGGATCTTGTTTTTCCCTTGGGAAATGGGGATCTGTGTCCTGCAAAGCCTGTCCAATGCTGAGGCATCCCTATTAGAGCAGGGAGAGAAGCAGGAAAAGGAAGCACAGCTGATGTCCTGACCAGAACCAGCAGAGGCCACTGCTGTGTGCTTAAAAATAACTCCAGGCTGAGGTCTCTGATGTGGCCTTCACTCCCAGGCATACTCCTCACTCCAGAGTGTTTTTCTCTCTTCTCTGTGGTGTCATGTCTTGGCTGCAGGATCCCCAGGCGTGTTGCAAAGCTCTGGGTCAGAGCCACGCTTTCTGCTCTCTGCAAAGGGGTGATGTCAGTGTCTGTGTCCCTCCCTTCCTCTCCCCCAAACTCATCATCATCACCAGACGAACCGTCAGAACCCACTGCTAGGAAATGCAGGTCCCCAAGGGGCTACTGCACTCCAAACCAGATATTTTGAAGGCAGTGTGATACAAAGACCTTTTTTTTTTAATAAGAAAGAAAGCTAAATGAAATCTGGAGCCTCTCAGACATGGTAACCTCAAAAATGTGGCCACCTTTCAGTGGGCATGGTCTGCTCCCCTGCCTGTGCCCTCTGCAGTAACTGGCACCTGTCCTCCCAGCTTTGGGCTGATGTTTCTTTGGGATGACCTTTGTCAAAGCTTTTAACCTTCTGTGTTTTTACTAAGATGATATAAAAGCAATACAAATTGGGTTGAACAACGAAATCCATAAAAGTACTGCTGCCTTGCTGCAGTTCCACAGCTCAGGTCTGTTTGTGCATACCCAGTGATGATGGAGCAATCTGTGAGGTGACTTTGATGCTTGAAATGGCTTGGATCTGTGAAAAGAAAGCTGAGGCATGCCTTTACTTTAGTGAAGTGAACAGAGAGGTGACTATAAATGCCAGTTACTACTCTTAAAAAAGGCAGCAATGTGGAAAAATAAGTAGGGCACCATCAGTAAAATCAACAGTTCTTCTAAAATAGCTTAATTTCTTTAAATAGCTTTCAATAAATTTTAGAATAGTTTAAAAAGTTTGGGTTTTTTTATGAGACAGAGGGCCTCTTTTATTAGAGGATGAAAGAGGGTGTCAATTTTTCAGAAATCTGGCATTTTTTCAATGTGTGCCTTTCAGATTCATGAAGACAAACTTGCTCCTTGTGCCTGTGTTTTATCATCTCATTACTCCCAGTACCAGGGGGAACAGTGTGCTCTCTCATAGTGTACTCGGGTGGAAACGTTGTGCTCCAGTCTGTCTTGGTCATAATGAAATGTGGCTGAGCACATTCAGCTTGTTCTAGCTGATGTTACACCTCTTTTTGCTCTCCAAGTGGAAATGTAGTCATCATAGGGTGTGTATGTGTGGAGGAGATGCCCTTTGGGATCCAGACATGGAATTAGCAGTGTTGCCTAATGAAGGAGTTGTTAGATATGGCTGTAGATTCAGCCCAGCCTGGAGTACTCTCAGTTTTGTGACCAAACACATAGAGCCAGAACCTAAACATGGATAAAGTTTACTACTTTCTATCAGTTTACCAATCTGTTCAGTAATTCTGCCTTCTCTGATTAGCTATTCCAACATTTCTGAATGCAAGTATTAATTAACTGCTATTAATAGAGTTGGGTCACTATTCATTTCCCATCTATGACTCTGCATAGTCTCGTTCCCAGTTTGACAACTGAAAGTGTGACTTCACAACCTGCTGCCAAGGTAGTGCCAAGCACAGAAGCTAACCATCCTCAATTGTCACTTTCCCTTCCATCCCTAAATAGAAAGGACATGTGCAGCAGTGCAAGCATTATCTGCTCAATTGTTTTGTGTAAGCAGCTCATTTCTGGAAGAGATCTCCGTCTCACTTATCCCCTGCATGCTGTGTTGCAAATAAGTCCAAACTTTCAGTCCCCTGGCACAGAAAATTAGGTCCAGAGGGAACTATCAACACTTTTCTCCTTGAGAATATTTGTACATTCGCAGTCGCTACTTTTCCAGTTTGAATCAAGGAGCAGTGTGGGTGTATTGAGGGAAGAATTAACCCTATTAATCACTGATGCTACATCATTGGTGCCATGCCTGAATCACTCAGACAATTTTAAAATGCTGTTTCCAACCCATAAAACTGAACTAGGTCTGGCTGTTGCTTCTGTTGCATCAAAGCACCAGAGGTGACAATCCTTCTGCCTCTGCAGACTCAGCCCCAGTAGGCCCAACAGTTTATTGTGAGGATACCCCTGACCTGCACTGCTAAAAGCATAGCACAAATGTGGGGTGTAAGCTTGGCTTAGAGAATCTTCTAGAGCAAGTGGAAAGAAGAGACAAGGCTGACTGAACAGGAGTCCAGGGGACAAGAAATAATTGATGGGAAAAGCACAGAAGTTATTGGGAGCCTTATGACAGTGGGAGAAGAAAAAAGCAACAGCAGCAAAATTTGCTCTAAAAGCTTTGCAAATTTGTGCTTCAGGAGGCGGAAAACCCCCTGGGGACTAATAGCACTTCATGATACCCTATTTTCTAAATTCCTTGTACTTGTTTCAACCATTGAGTTAAGCAGAAGATGCTGAGTTAGAGTGGAAATTGCCCAGGGAAAGCATGTGCTGTGCACAAGCGTGGAGGTAATGGCTTTATCGTGACTGGCCCTGGGGGGCTGAGAGCCAAACAAGAGCCCAATAATGGCTGCAAAGAAAATAAAGTGCTGCTCTCCATCCAGTGAGTGTGGGTCACACACAAATGGCTGTCAAAGAAAAGGGTTTCAGGCAGGAGAGTCAGACACAGCTCTGCAAGGTGTTAGACAGCAGAAACCTCCAAGGGGAAAAGAGGATGGATAGTTCATTGCTTGAGATACTTCAACTGATAAAACACTAAGAATGGACTCTGGGGAACTAACTGGAGTAGCAGAAGTAGTGTGAGGGCGTGGGGAAGCCTGATATGTGATCTAATGGATGGTAACTTCTGTGATCCTACAAAGCCATAGTAAAGAGACATCTGTGCCTCTCCCTGCCAAACACAACCAGCTCCTTTCCTCACTCAGCCTTTCAGCACATGCTCCATCTGCCATATTGCACAAGCTATACACACAATAAACCACTGAAAACAACCAACACCCTGTACAGATAAGGGAAGGTGATTGTCTACATCTTTATTTTCACTTTTATAATAACCATAAATCAATGCTTTGTACTAATGCACAGCAAAGCATTATGCACAAAGAACTAAACTGCCCACAGTCCATTAAGTTTCTGGACCTTGTTCTCTCTTTTAGATTCCTGATAAATTATATCAGGGTGAGCAGTTAGATATTTGCTGCTGGTGGGAAAATCCCTCAAGGGTCTGCAGGGCATTGAATTTCCAGGTTCTTGCTGCCTGTGCTAGAAGAGATGAGTGTTGAAAGCAGCATGCTCAGGTCTGAGGAGCAAGGAACACCAGGGGTTTTTCTCCAGACTGGTTCTGACTGATGGGAATAGCTGAGAGGGTGCAATAGCCACAGCTGAGAAGAGGGGATTGCCTCGACTCATTGGATAACAAAGAGAGATGGGAAAAATTGGCACCCTGCAAAGATGTAGATATCAGCTAAATCCCTGATATTTGGAAGAGATTGCTCTTCCATCATTAGCTGTCACATCTTGCACAATTAAATTGTGTGTGAGAATAAACATATTTAAACAAACATTTGCAGAAGTAATTATCAGATGGCGCATTCAGTCACAGTAAATGAGCAGGCAAATTCTGCCCATGAATTGTTAGCTTTAAAACTGTTTTAAAAGTACTGATTTTTTCCAAGTAGCCTCATACATGCAGAGCAAAATGTCTCCATGCACAGCTGTAAACTTCTGACCCCAGGCTATTTTCTTTGCCCAGTGATTTCAGCATAAGCTGCAATATTTGCTTTATTCTTCTGCCCACTACAACAGCTGAAAGAGTAAGTCAGTTCCTTTTTTTATTTTAGAGATGCTTGGAAAAGGAACCGAATGTGATTACAGGAGTAACCTGATGGGGTCATACATTGGCACAGAGGGATGAGCCTCCTGTTTCATTTTCAGTAAGAGACAGTTTGTGTGACAGGAGTGTCTGTGGTTTTAATAATTACACGGTTTTAAAGGAATTGTGAATAATTTTATTGATATTTGGATCAGTGAGTAAATCAAACCAATGAGAGAGGGAGAGATCTGTTTGTATATGTTCATAGAGGCTTTCAACAGTTCTTCATGGGCCAATCAAATAAACTGTTCCCTATATTTAAAAAGTGTGATTTCACTGTCATCAATGAGAAACAGTTATGTTAACATTATCCCAAGACAATTAATGCTTTGCAGGACAAAGTCTGCCATGGGCACCTTTATTCCCAACTTGGTACAATAAATAGGGGCTATTTTCAGGGATGTAAACCTGATTCTCTGCCCATGTAACACTCATCCCTCAGATGTGGTTTGGAGTTGAATATATACATGCACCAATGCTCTTGGCTCATGACAAACATGAGAAAATGGATGCCAACATTTGGAAATTTGGTGCAAAAGAGAGTCAAAATCAAAGCAAAAGATTTTGAAGGACACCGTTATGGAAGAGAACCAAATCTTATGTCTCTCTGCATAGCATCAAAGAGGGTTTTTTTTATATTTGAGACCTTAATGATGTGAGGCATTTAATCTCCTGTTTTGTTAAGTGATCTTGCTTGATGAGGTGCCTCTCAGCTTTCTGATCTGTTAGTGTAAGCACACAAGTGACTTTCTGCTAACCCAGGCAGGCAGTGGGAGGAGGGAGAAGCTAATAAAATGGGAAACATGGCTTTTGCTGAAGTTCTCAGATGTCACAGCCATTTAATCGGTCACAAATGAATTCTCCAGGCTGGCAGGTTACCCAAGACAGCTACAGCCACAGCCCCTGCCCACCTTGCCACTGAGGGCAGGTATGACATAATACACTGCATCAACTTCACTAAAAGCAAACTCACATATGTCTAAAGATGGGTTAACTGCTCTGTGTTGACAAAAAATGATAAAATAATTGTGAAGACAAAGGCCTCATTAGCTGAAGTTGTCTGTCAACTGTAATGACATCCTGGACACCTGTCAGTGAAGAGCTGCAGGGACGGAGGAGGTTGTTTGATCCTAATCTCTTTCTTGCCAGTCTGGATCAGTTCTGTCTCTGTTTGATCTAGCAGAGGTTTAAATGACCAGTGCAGTGGCCTGTTCTGCAGCCTGCAAGGCTGGAGATAAGTCTGCAGAAATACCCAGCTGACCTTGGAATGAGCTTTGCTTGGATTTGCTTGCAGGTGGTGATCAAAAATACCGTATGACGGCTGCTTAGTGTGAAAGAGATCCCTTCCACACAAAAGAGCGTCAGTGTTGCAAAACACAACTTGCTCAGCCGGGGATGCCAGAGATGCCGTACCCCATTCTTGACATGGGCTTCTTAGCCCAAGCTGCTAAGAAATAATTGAGAGGCAGTCTAGCATTACAGAGTGAGGGGAGACCCTGACAGGCCAGAATGCCAACCCTGAAATGTGTCCGCCTCACAGCATGTCCCACACGCCTGCTGCTGCAAATAGCCAGCAAAGCCCATGCTGTCCCAGCAGCCAGAGCCATTGCAACTGGAGGCAGAGAGGGGAATGGAGAAATGATGCATTTATGGTGGCTCTCCTGGTCTGGGGAATTTGGGGAGATGAGTATCTGTGAGCCTGGTTTCTCCCTTTGGCACTAAGGACAACCACTCTACCAAAGCCATGCTCATATTCAGAATTAACTCCTCAGATCTTGCCATGCTGAACCATATTCCACCACCACAAGCATGCACAGCCTCCAGTGAATGTCCAAGTCTCTGTTATCCTTCCTGGTATTAGGATTTGTGTCAGCATACCTTCAATTTCCTAGGATCCACACAGCATTTGTTTACAGCAAATGGTAAAGCAGCTTCCTTTTCCCCTCTTGAGAACTGAGGTTATTTCAACTTACTGCCACAAGGGATGTGCTCTTGTTAACAGGCCAACTGTTGGTGCTGCTGAACAGAGATGCTCAATGGCCTTTTGTGCTTTTCTGTGACTTGGAAGTGCATTTAACAGAGGAAAACCACGGTGCTGTTTTTGCTGACGCTTGCGCACATCAGCAGTTCTGGTGCAGAAGTACGAGGACCATCTGGTGGGTGTATGTCAGCTTGCAGAGCTGGGCTGACTGGCAACGGGTACAGAACTCGTGTGCGAGAAAATGGGGCTTCATGAGACAAGCTGAGGAACTTACTGGTTTTCTAGAACTGGAAATCTCTATAAAAGGAGTCTATTTTGTTCTCAAGATAGGAAGCCAACTACAACAGTCTGCTACAGGTACATGTTGTAACACACAGGTGTTGGCAAAACAGTTGGTGGGTGGCTGATGATGGAAAATTCAGAGCAGTTTTTAAAGCAGTTCATGTTCAATCCATAGGCTTTGTTCATGTGCCCGAAGTGGACAGTCCATGATGGGAGTTTCCACCCTGCACTTGGATCTCTGCGAAACACATAGAAATCCCTCTTTGCCTTTCTGAGGAAAGCATCTCTTTTGGTACTTATTTTTCATCTGGCAGGTTTGTTAAGATCCATAGGAAAAGTTTGGGTAGATATTTCATGAAAGGATATGAATGGGAGAAAATGCTTACATGTTTGGATAGGCTGGACATATTTGCCATCATCTATGGTTCTCAGCACCTGGAGGACTCTCCTCTCTCACATTCAGTAGTTTGGGAGGTCTCATCCAGTCCATATACAAGCACAGAGAAAATCTGAATAGTACAAGTCAAGGACGGAGCACTCAGGTCCCAGACAGAGGAAAAGATACTGCTGCACATCCACACTGTACACACAGTTTCAGCCCGTCTCACCCTTCATAATATTTGCAAGACTCAAGCAAATATTGTCAGGTGACCTAGATGTTGACAGTTTCTCTTACTGCCTCACACAAAAAGAAAATACACCCATCAGCTCTGGCATGGATTCAAGTGAAGCCAGGGATGCCATATGCATTTGCATCCTGGCCACACATGGTGATAGCAACAAATAATTCATTGCAAATGCATGTGTTACTTTCTTGATTAGTTGCTTTACTGTGGGATCTGCTGTATTGATTAATTTTAATCTACTTTGTATGTTACTTAGATCTGAAATTGAGTAGAGTGCAGGGGATGAGGAAACTGCTCTAATTTTTTTGGAGTATATTGCATTTGATTAATTTTATAGCCGGTGTTGATAAAAGCTTTTATCCTAGTCTACTATCAATTTAACTCTCTGTGTTTGTAATTTTTTACTCCTGGTGTTCCATGTAATTCAGTTTCATAAACAGATTTGACAGATATTTTCTGACACTTCAATAAAGCCTTTTGGCATAGATTTGCCTATCCCTCATTTTGCACGTACCTGAACAACCCTTGCTGAATTAGAATAGTATTAAATTAAAAAGTGTATTGAAAAGAACAGGATGGCCAGAGCAGATGACTATAAACAGTGTCCTTTGACAAAGCATGAAGTATAAAGCCCAAGTGAAAGAGAAAACTGTCCCAGGAGGATGAAAGACAGTTTTTGCAGCCTGCAAGTCTGCTTTCATCCCTCTTTCTGCTCTATCTACCATCTATCCCACGGGGCTGAAGGGAGAGCAAGCCTGCAGTCATACCGTGAGCCTCTTCTGGGACAAGGCAACACTGTCTGATCTTCAAAGGTCTGGCACAGGCAGTAGGAGGCTGTGTGAGTTACTTCTGTAGCTGCTGTTAGCATGGAATCACAGAATGGTTTGGGTTGGAAGGGACCTTAAAGATCATGCAGCTGCAACTCCCGTGCTATGGGCAGGGACATGTTCCACTAGACCAGGTTGCTTGAAGGCCTCATCCAATCTGGGTATGATTTCCTAGCCCAGGCAGGATGAGATGTCACCTTTTTTGCAACACACCTGCACAGACCTTATCCCTGTGGGATGGTGAAGGTGATTGTGGAGCTCTTCTCATTCTTTGCTTGTTTTTATTTCTTGTTCCTGTGTTACAGCCCCAAACTTGCCAGAGTTCAAGGAGTGTTTGGACAATATTCTCAGGCCCATGGTGGGATTTTTGGGGTGTCCTGCACACGGCCAGGAGTTGGACTCAATGACTCCGACAGGTCCATTCCAACTCAACATATTTTATGATTCAGTGAAGTTACAGATCCAGATGTAGCAAGGCAGCAGGTGCAGGTACCACATGGGCTTCTCCAGAAGATCTCTTTGGTCTGGTGGATATTTAAAGTGTGATGTGAAATAAGATGACTTGTACCTGTCATAAATTCATGTGGGTGTGGTTCTGCTGGGGTTGTCAGCAGAGATGTCCCTTTACCTGATTTCATGTTCTTTAAAGAATAGTAACCAGAAAGTTTTGACCAGAAGAAAAAGCAGTATTTATATCAGGGCTTCCAGTGATATATGTAAAGGGGAGTTTGAGAGTTTGGTGTTAGCACAGCTTATCAGCACGTGGAGGGGCCCTGTGAACTGAAGAGGTGGACCTGCTAGATGTGCCCCACCAATTGAGCAACTAAAATGACATCTGCATGAGCAACTGATAAGCACTGCCTCCCAGAATTGAGAAATCATCACAAAGAGCCATGAGGAGCAGCTGGGGTACACAGTGGGAGACACCTACATGCAAGCCTGCACCCCTTCTCCTCCCACTAGAGCCCCATAAACTTCCCACAGAGGGGCAGAAGAACCCAGGGAACTTGCTTTGAATTCAATAATTTAATTTTGTAAGTCATTAAGTGTTAGTGGTTTGGGTGAGTTTTAGTTCAGTTCACCCATTCCACATCATCTCCTGTCCCAAGGGTGAACTCCAATATCTGATGATTGTGACACACCAGGAATTTTTACATTTTAACTGTGCTATATATAGTACACAGGAATGGGTCAACATCTGAAGGCTGCTTTCAGCCACAGTCCATAATTTTGCAGCAAAGACTGTACCTCTCACAGGACTTTAGAGATGACAATGGTAGAGTTTGAAGAAGGAAAATGACAGTAAAATCTCCTCAGGTGTAGATGCTGTTATTGTCAGATACCAGGCACTGCCTTCAAACAAGCAGGGGCACAAACAAAACACCACACACTGTTGTCAGCCACACTAATGCTCAGTGTCTCAGTTTTGTAGCTGCTTGGATATGATGAAAACAAATCTTTAATAGTTGCTGCTTCCATCATTGCACTGCACTCTGTTTTCTATTCAGTTGCAAGGGGAGCTCATTTCCAGCAAACGGGAACAATGCGCTCATATTGCTAATTCATGCCACTACACACAAATGTTCAGATTATGTTGTGCAGAACCAAATTCCAGTCTCATTCACGAGTGCAACTCGCACTTCAAACCAGTTCCCTAGCAAGAAGCAGGGAGCCCTGCAGCAAAGCTTGTTACAAATTAAAACCTACAACAGGCAATGAAAGAACATCTTATATATATATATATATGTATTTTAATAGGGTTTGAAAAGTAGACCTGGACATATAGCAGAGGGTGGAACCCAGGGGAACTAGTGTCAGAGATGATTTGAAGGCAAATGATTTGTCAGGAGGTTGGCATCCACAGAGTACTGCACAAATTTCCCCTAACCTACTGCCTCCCTGCTTTGGTTTGTGGTGATATGTAGGTGCAGACAGGATATTTTGATATAAGGAATTTGAGGGTGGATAATTTAAAGACTAAAGTAGAGTGCAGACTAATCTTGGG